>CAUYRH010045809.1:0-21226 GCA_963574655.1 Perodicticus potto
GTAGTCCCAGCTACTTGGGAGGCGGAGGCAGGAGACTCGCTTGAGCCCAGGCATTGGAGGTTGCTGTGAGCTGTGATGCTACAGCACTCTATCCAGGGTGACAGCTTGAGGTTCTGTCTCAAAAAAAAAAAAAGATTAAATTCTTGGCCAGGCCAGGCACAATGGCTTACACCTATAATCTCTCTGGGAGGCCAAGATGGGTGGATTGCTTGAGCTCAGGAGTTCAAGGCCAGCCCAAGCTTGGCCCGGTGCAGTGGTTCATGCCTGTAGTCCTAGAACTCTGGGAGGCCGAGGTGAGTGAATTTTTGGAGCTCACGAGTTGGAGACCAGCCTGAGCAAAAGCAAGACTCCATCTCTACTAAAAATAGAAAAACCAGGGCAAGAGGATCACTTGAGCCCAAGAGTTGGAGGTTACTGTGAGCTGTGACGCCATGGCACTCTACCCAGGGTGATAGCTTGACTCTATCTCAAAAAAAGAAAAAAAAAAAAAAAAAGACCAGCCGGAGCAAAAGCAAGACCCCCGTCTCTCACAATAGCCAGGCACTGTGGCAGGCACCTGCAGTCCCAGCTACCCAGGAGGTTGAGGCATCACTTGAGCACAAGAGTTTAAAGTTGCTATAAGCTATGATGACATGGCATTCTACCAAGGGCAACTGAGACTCTGTCTCAAAAAAAAAAAAAAAAGATTTATTTATTAGCTGGGCATGTTGGTTCACACCTGTAATCTCTATGGGAGGCGGAGGCAGGAGGATTGCTTGAGGTCAGGAGTTCAAGACCCAGTGTGAGCAAAGTGAGACCCCATCTCTACTAAAACTAGAAAATTTAGGGCGGTGCCTATGGCTCACTGAGTAGGGCGCCAGCCCCATATACCAAGGGTGGCGGGTTTGAACCCAGCCCCAGCCAAACTGCAATAAAAACATAGCTGAGTGTAGTGGCTGGCACCAGCTACTCGGGAGGCTGAGGCAAGCGAATCGCCTAAGCCCAGGAGTTGGAGGTTGCTGTGAGCTGTGATGTTACAGCACTCCACTGAGAGCGACAAAGTAAGACTGTCTCTAAAAAGAAAAATAAATAGAAAATTTAGCCAGATGCGGTATCATCAGCCAGGTGTGGTATCATTGCCCGTAGTCCCAGCCACTCCGGATGCTGAGGCAGGATTGCTTGAGTCCAGGAGTTGAAGGTTGCTGCAAGCTGTGATTACACCATGGCACTCTAGTCTTGGTGACAGAGCAAGGCTCTGTCTCAAAAAAACAACAACAACAAAAAAATCAAAGATTAATTTCTTAAGGAAGAAGTAGGGGAAGGCCAATGTAAAGGAAAATATGACACATGATAACATGGGAGGTACATGGACGTGGCAAAAATACAGTCACATTCGTGGTAGAAGTTTGGATCATGACATGTGTCTGTGAACCATGTGTTCTGACTGCCAGCTAGAACCTGGAACCCTCGGGGCAGCAGTTTCTAAGCTGTCTGGGTTCTTTTTTTTTTTTTTTTTTTGAGATAGAGCCTCAAGCTGTCACCCTGGATAGAGTGCTGTGGCATCACAGCTCACAGCAACCTCTAATTCCTGGGCTCAAGCGAGTCTCCTGCCTCTGCCTCCCAAGTAGCTGGGACTATAGGTGCCTGCCACAATGCCCGGCCATTTTTTGGTTGCAGCCGTCATTGTTGTTTGGCAGGCCAGGCTGGATTCGAACCTGCCAGCTCAGGTGTACGTGGCTGGCACCTTAGCCCATTGAGCCACAGGCGCCGAGCCAGCTATGTGGGTTCTTGAGAGATCACCAGCTCAGAAATGAGGTGGCCACTGGGGAGAGTAGAGGAAGGATCCATTTGTGTCCTGAAGCTCACAGCACCCCATCAGGCGGCCTCTCTTGCAACGCCCCTACCCTTGGCCCCCAGCCCTACTCACCCGCTGCCTCCCTGCTCTCTTACTGCTGACCTTGGGACCCCTACCCTGCAGGCTATCCTGGAACTTCCTGGGGGATGAGGCAGCTGCTGAGCTGGCCTGGATCCTGCCGCAGATGAGCCAGCTGAAGAGAGTGGAGTATGAGGAGCACATCCTGGGACCCAGAGGGGCGGGGAGGGCTGAAGGGAGACCGGCCTCCTGGGGACAGCAAGAAGGCCATAGAGTCAGTTCCCTGCCTTGCAGAAAGTCCCTCCTTGAGTCCCAAGCTTCTGCCAGGCTTAGCTCTCCCTAGGCTCTAGCCTTCAACCTTCATGCAGTACCCACCACAGATCTGCTGTCCATGGGGAGATCTGTCACGCAGGCTCATGCCCGTCTTTCTCTTTCCCTTTCCCTGCTGCCCCCTGGAAAGTCTGGAGAAGAATCAGATCACAGCTTGGGGAGCCTGGCTCCTGGCTGAAGGATTGGCCCAGGGTTCCAGCATCCGAGTCATCCGGTAACAGAGGCTTGTAGGGGCTGGGATGGTGGGTGGGAGGTCACACCAAATCCCAAATCTAAAGGCACTCCCTGTAGGAGGAGGCAGGGACTGGGTTGGAGACTATCAAAGGAGACTCGGACCACTCCAATAAGAATTTGGCAGCAAGCAGACCTGGATCAAATCCCAGCTCTGCAATATGCTCATTATATACTTTGTATTGGTAACTCGACCTCTCTGAACCTCAATGTTCCCATCTACAAAATGAAAATGTTGATAGTAACTACCTCAGAGAGTTGTTGTGAGGATGAAAGGAATATAGAAAGCACTGAACCCAGGTTCAGCGCCCATAGCTCAGTGATTAGGGCACCAGCCACATACACCGAAGCAGGCGGGTTCGAACCCAGCCTGGGCCTACTGAACAATAATGACAACTACAACAAAAAAAATAGCCAAGCATTGTGGCAGGCACCGGTAGTCCCAGCTACTTGGGAGGCAGAGGCAAGAGAATCGCTTAAGCCCAAGAGTTTAAGGTTGCTGTGAGCTGTGATACCACGGCACTCTACCAAGGGCGACATAGTGAGACTCTGTCTCAAAAAATAAAAATAAAAAAAGCACTGAACCCAATGTATGGCACATAGTAAGCACTTAAAATGATAGCTATAATTAGAGCCTCTGCACACAGTGGTACAGGTTGTACACTGCACAAGGGCATGCTTCTGAAGGACACCATTCACATCATGGACATACTAGATTTCTAGTAGATGCTAGTAAACTATCTTATTCTACTAAAATCAATGTATCATGACAATTTCAGACAAATAGAAGTATCTTGAAGAAAGGGAGCCTTTTCTTTATTTACACAAACGTGTCATACACACGTGACCCTGGCTAGGATCACTAGTTCTCAGGGGAGACTGAAAGGGTGAAATCAAGAGGGGGGTGTGGGGCCTCCAGCTGGTCTAATACTGGCCTTAGCCATCTAACTCCGGACCCGGCTCTTCCCCTTGTGGGCCTTGGTCTCCTAGTGTGTAGACAGGACAAGGGGTGGAGACAAAGAAATGCCCCAGCATCTCCCAGTGCTCACTGCCTGCCTCTGTGCCCTGCAGCCTCTGGAATAACCCCATTCCTCCTGATGTGGCCCAGCGTCTGCAGAGCCAGCAGCCCAGGCTGGACTTTGCCTTCTTTGACAACAAGCCCCAGGCCTCTCAGAGTACTTGATGTCACATCAGAACACCTGGAATCCAGTAAAGTGATGCCAACTTCCCCTACCAGGAGAGAAGGCTCAGAAAAAGATCCTCAGCTGGGTAACCTGCACCCTGTCCCAAGAGCGAGAGGCACGTTGGTCCTGCTACAGTCCTCGGGGAGGACATTTATGGGGACCAGGAGCCTGGTCTGGGCAACAGAGTATCCCACATCACATGTGACGTACAAGACCAGTTGGGGACATGTGGCATAATGAGGGTGTCATGACATCATGCATGATACAAGGTTATATGTGGCAGTGTGACCTCCTGACAGGTAGCATTACATGTAACTGGCGGTATGGTAAATGGTTAATAGCCGGGTCTTAGCAATACAAGTGGCAGGAAATATGATGGGTGTGTCATAATGACATGACAAATGTCCATGACACATGGCTGACTGGACAACCTCAGACTAGCTTAATTTATTACTTTATAAACTAATATGTATTTATAGATTCTACTTCCAGCCCAGCTGAGTCAGGGAAAATCTCTCAGCTGGGAGGAGAAGAGTGTTCACACACTGATGTGCCAGGGGCTTCAGCTATGAGGTCTCTTCCTGCTTCAAGCCTCAGTTTTCCCATCTGTAAACTAGATTATCTCTCTCCTCCTTAAATACTGGCTTCCAAGGACTTTGGGCCCAGGTCCAGATAGATTCAGCCTGACCTTGGAACTGACAAGCCCAGTTCGCCCTGTGTAAGGGACAAAGCCAGGTCTACTGGCCCATGGAAGCATGCACTGCTAAGACGTTTAGGCAAGGCCACTGGGTCTAGCTATACTACCTCAGTGGGATGTGGATGAGCCCAAGAAACTTCACATTACACAGTGTTCTTATTACTTCCAAAGAGGACCAAAGATGACCCTGCTACACTCCAAGCCAAGTTTGATCAATAAACATGTTGGTCTTCCACTTCTGGCCTGAGTCTGATGTTTCCTGCTACCCCACCAAGGTTGGTAGTGGTTCATCCCCTGGAGAACAGAGCGGACCACAAAGAGATTGCTGAAAGGAGCACTGGCTAGGGAGTCAGGAGACCTAGGTTCAAGTTCTGACCCTGTCTCTAGATGTCTTGTGATCCCGGGCAAGTTACCTCCTCTTTCATCCACAACATGAGGGTGTTATAGAAACTCAGGATGTTAGGAAACAGTTATTATTTGACTTGCATAATATTTAAACTCCTTTCTAAGTTGTCAGTATTTAAAATGGGGAACTTTTACATAAAAATTCAGATCCTTATTTCTTTTAAATGCCAGTGTAGCATTCCCACTCAGCAGTAATAATCTGTAGGACCATGGACTATGCTCTTCAGATGGGGCACTTACCATCCACTTTGCTGTATTCCCCATTTTCTTGACACCCTCTTGGCTTGCCTGGTCCTTGGCCTAGAGTATTTAACATGGCTTTGAAAGTCAGGTAGGCATAGACTAGGATGTGACTTAACCTTTTGCTAGCTGTTGTTTAGAGCAGTAACTTTGTGTTGAAGAGGTCAGGGAAGCAAGGTGTGCAAAGACTCCGGTGCAAAGAGGTAAGGACTGGTCGCATGCTAGTTCCCTTCCCTTTTTAGGCTTGAATATCATATGACAGGGAGAGATGGCTGAAATGACAGGAGAATAGCACCCTCTCCTGCAGGTGGGTAGAACAAGTTCATCTTAGGGGGAGCCTCCCACTCCATTCTGGAAAATGAGGCCAGGAGGGTGTAGTTATGACTGAGCACCACTGGAGGGCAGGCTGGCCCACTGGCGATTTCTGAGATAACATCCTTTAATGTTGGACCCAGAAAGAAGCTAGGAGGTGATGCTAGGGGCTGCTACCACCTGGCCTAGGAGCTTGGGATGTCCCAGCCTACTAGTGGCTCACCTGGATGACTTGGTCCTGACCTTTGCTGTCCTCCACATTGTTCCCGGCCCCCCGCCAAGCATGAGGAGAAAGTCCTCCAGCGCAGTGCCAAGCACCCACACCTCATGCAGGGACACCCTTATCGGGCCAGGGTCAGAGCACACCTGGCATCTAATGGATCATCATCTTGGTCACAGAGGAGGAAGTTGGCAGGTAGAGAATCCAAGAAATTAACCCGGAAACCCTGGGCCCCAAATTCTGTCTCCCCTTCCTGGGATAGGATGATAAGTTGACCTTGGGCCTTTGAAGGGGCTAGAGAAGCAGCCTCTCCCTGCCCAAGTCTGGAGGATGAGTCCTTCGAAGCCTAATATTGCCTTGGTAAGGAAGTCAAGACTAAGGGAGCTAGGTGCGGTGGCTCATACCTAGCACTCTAGAAGGCCAAGGCGGGTGAATCGCTTGACGTCAGGAGTTCAAGACCAGCCTGAGCAAGAGCAAGATCCCATCTCTAAAAATAAAATTAGCCAGGTATTGTGGCAGGTGCCTGTAATCCCAGCTAATGGGAGGCTGAGGCAAGAGAATCACCTGACCCCAAGAGTTTGCGGTTGAGACTGAGGTAGGAACACAGCGGAGGTGCCTAGCCGGGTGAAATGCACCCAATGTCAGGGAACTCAGAGCTCTGGAACACTATTTTCATTTGCTACCTATCCATTTTATTCTCCTTTTTTTTTCTCCTTCATCTCCACCCAAATTCTCTACTCCAAGAAACTTTCAGCAGCTTCCCTGAAATAAACCACAGTATTGTCAGCTCTGCAAAGCTGGCGGGGCCCACATCAAGTTGGTGTGAAATCGCCTTGTTCATTTTATTAAGAGACTTGCTCTCCTGCCACCTGCCTGCTTGGAGGCCTTGACTGCTTTTCTATCCAACACTGATGTGATCTAGTCTCCCTGCCCCCTTCCTCCAAAAGTAGACTCCTTTTAAATATATATGAAAACAAAATTCAAAGAAAAGTGTGGCTATGGACCAGCAAGCAGTGTAATCAAATGGCACTCCTGGTTTCTGCACATGAGCCTTCTGTCTAAGGCTGTGCCCATGTCAGTCTGCAAGGCTGGGATAAGCCCATGTTGCTACTTTGTCACTTGGCGTCCACCCTGTGCATTTACAGATTGTCCATTTTTCTGATGGGAGTCACAGAATCTTCCTTCCCGTCTGCACACACATCGAGTCCTCCCAAATTGCCTCCTCTGTCCTGTCCCAAAACACACACAGCTGCCTACAGTCTGCTGTCCAGCCAGTACTTCCCAAACTGTAAGACTGCAGTTATGAAAACTGTAATGTACATTGAGTCACCTGGGGATCTTGTCACTGTACAGATTCTGGTCCAACAGATCTACGGCAGGGTCTGGGTTTCTACATTTCTAAGAAGCCCCCAAGTGATGGCCATGCTGTCAGACCTCACTTAAATTAGCAAGCCTGTAGAGGAAGTGGATTGCAGCCCTGACTGCACTTTAGAGTCACTTCACAAGAAGCCTTTAGAAAGCTTCCGTGAGTGGTTGTAACATGCACTGCAGTGGAGACCCACAGGGCTGCAGTGAGCTGTCTCTTGGAGAGGGTGGGAAGGCCTTTGCACCTAGCCCCCTTATTTTGTCCTGAGGATCCTGGTGACCCTTCCTCACCAGATGAGGACACTGACCACAGAGATTCTTTCCTAACTATCCCAAAGGCACAAAACTGGCACCAGGAATCAAACCTGGGGCTTTGTGGTTCTCTGTGCTCACCCACAGGTGCTGCCCAGTTTCCTCCTCTTTGTCGTGAGGGGTGAGCAGCGTGAGCTAAGGCACAGGACCTACTTTCTTTGGCTGCAAAGATGACCTATGACTCATTCCTATCCTCTGTCCCCTGCCTTGCCTGGTTATTTCTTGTTTTCTTTTCTTTTCTTCTTTTTTTTTTTTTAGACAGAGTCTCACTCAGTCACCCTGGAGTTGAGTGCTGGTGGCATCATCATAGCTCACAGCAACCTCAAACTCCTGAGCTCAAGCGATTTTCCTGCCTTAGCTTCCCAAGTAGCCCCACCACAATGCCCAGCTAGTTTTTCTATTTTTAGTAGAGATGGGGTATCGCTTTGCTCAGGCTGGTCTCGAACTCCTGAATTCAAGCGATCCACTTGCCTCAGCCTCCCAGAGCTCTAGGATGACAGGCGTGAGCCATGGCGCCCAGCCTGCCTGGTTATTTCTGTGGTGAGTCACCATACACAGTCCTTTTTTTTTTTTTTTGAGACAGAGCCTCAAGCTGTCACCCTGGATAGAGTGCTGTGGCATCACAGCTCACAGCAACCTCCAATTCCTGGGCTCAAGTGAGTCTCCTGCCTCTGCCTCCCAAGTAGCTGGAACCACAGGCGCCCACCACAACGCTCGGCCATTTTTTTTTTTTTGGTTGCTGCCGTCATTGTTGTTTGGCAGGCCCGGGCTGGATTCGAACCCTCCAGCTCAGGTGTACGTGGCTGGCACCTTAGCCCGCTGAGCCACAGGCGCTGAGCCCATACACAATCTTCTATAGACCCATACAATAGTCACAGGAACAAGCTCATCCATTTTACAAATGAGAAACGGTGGTGTAAAGAGGGAACCTGACTTGCTCAAAATCACACAGCAAGTATTTATGGGGGAACAGAAAGGAAAGGGGGTATCTGAAGTGCTACTGGGCTGGGGTTTACCTGGCCTGCTGATCTGCGTGTTCCTCAGCGAGACAGGGGTCCTTGGGGGAGGTGGGAGAGCCATGCACCCTTCCTGGGCTCTGTTTCTGCTCTCAACCCCACTCTGCATGGCCAAGACCAGGCCTAAGGGATAGTGACCCCAGCCAAGACAGGACACATCCAGAGGTTCCAGGAGAGACTATTCAGTGGCTTGTTTGGTAAAGATCCTCCCAGGGCTGGGCTCAGGAAGTTCCAGAGATGGTTGGTCTTCCTCCTCCCAGCCACTTAAGTGGAAAATCCCTCCCTTAATCCGAGTGTCCCCCAGCCCTCAGAACCCTCTAGAAGCCACACCTGGTGGCTCATCCCACACACACCAAACCCACCCCAGCTGCCTGGAAAGGCACTTTCACCCTGAGAAGGAGGAAATAGAGGTGGGGCTTTCTCCATAGGCTCACTGGGGTCCCTGGGTTAGGAGCCTGGGTCCTCAATACCCCTCCATATGACACGCGTGCAGACTCCAGTGCAGGGTAACAGCTGAAAGAGGTGTTTGGGGGTGACAAAAAGGATCGGGAAGACCTGGGGCCATCCCTGCAACACAGTAACCACAACTCTGGAACTTAAAAATAGCACTAACACACTAGCCCAGTGTCTACATGTGCCTGGCCCTGTGCCAGCCAAGCTACAGCCTTGCCAAACTCTGGCTGTTAGAATTCTGACAACTATCTCAGGAGGCAAATACTAAAAATATCCCATTCTACAGAGGAGGAAACTGAGGCCCAGAAGAATGAGTGCTCTCATGCAGGCAGTACCTGAGTGGCTGGCTGGGATTCAAACTCACAACCATGACTCCATGCCTGAGATTTGGTACTGGAGTCAGCCACACCTGCTTCTAACCAGGAAGTCTTTGAGGCGATGTCTGCATCACTGTTGTGTTTCCATATCAACCCCCGTGGTAGATGGTATTTTCTAATGTGGGCATCACAATATATCTTCTGTTCCACATACTCTTCCTGCTATGTGACAGTGCCGCTCCTCTGTGACTACAACAGAAGTGACATTATGTGACTTCCAAGGCTAGGTCCGATAAAAGATGACAAAGCCTGCTCAGCACCTGCGGCTCAAGCGGCTAAAGGGCCAGCCACATACACCTGAGCTGGCAGGTTCGAATCCAGCCCGGGCCCGCCAAACAACGATGACGGCTGCATCCAAAAAACAGCCAGACGTTGTGGCAAGCGCCTGTAGTCCCCACTACTTAAGAGGCAGAGGCAGGAGAATGGAGGTTGCTGTGAGCTGTGACGCCACAGCACTCTACCCAGGGCGACAGCTTGAGGTTCTGTCTCAGAAAAAAAAAAAAAAAGATGACAAAGCCTCCACTTGATTCTCCTGGGATGCACACTGTTAGAACCCAGCGCCATGCTACAAGGAAGCCTGCGCCACATGGAATGGTTCTGGGTAGATGTTCCAGCTGACAACCCCCACTGGGGCCCAGCTGACAGCCAGCATCAATTGTCAGACATGTGTGAGAAAGACTTCCAGACAACTGCAGCCCAGGCATGGTCTGACTGCAGATGTACGAGAGACCCTGGGCAGGACCTGCCCTCACTCAGCCCAGTTGTTCCCCGGAGGTGTAAGAGAGAAGGTTTTGGGTCATTTGTGATAGAGCATAGATACGTGGGTCACTATGACAGTTTTGAGACAGACCGTTATGGACCATTATTTCACTTCCAAGAAACATTGTGGACAGCATCTTTTCTGATTCACACATGCAAGTTTCAACTTGCTTGGCTTATTGGTATTGTTGGGTGCAGATTTTGATTTTTTTATCTCAAAACTTTGGTAATGACCCATGTAACTGGAATACCCTCCCTCCCTCCCCTTCCTCTCGCACACACCTGTGGCCCAGCCAGGTCCTGGCAAACAGGTGGCACTCCTTCAAAATGTCTTTAATTCCCAAGCACACTAAGGTATACAGGCAATCCTGACTATTCTGCTGTTTGTCCAAACGGCCTGGACTTTAAAAGTAAATTCCCAGATGACAGGTACTGACAGACACACATACACACACACCCTGATATGGGTTTATCTAGGGGAATTCAGGCCTCCCACAGTGCACAGAGAGGTCTCCTTCGGGGCAAAGAAAGACTTTGTTTGACGTTTTCCAGTTTTGTGTCGTGTGTGGATTGGGGACAGAATGTGTAGACAGTTTTATTGAGATATAATTCATATACCATTACATTCAGCCCTTTAAAGTACACGTCAATGGTTTTTAATATATCTACGGTTGTGCAACCATCATTATAATCTAACCTTAGAGCATTTTATCACCCCCAAAGAAACCCTGTGTTGACAGCACTCACTCCTCATTCTCTCCTTGCAGGCCTAGGCAACCACAAATCAGCTTTCTCTATGGATTTGCCTATTCTGGACGTTTCATCTAAATGGAATCACATGCAGTCTTTAGCAAGTGGCTTCTTTCACTGAGAACAACATAATGGTTTCCAAGTTCATCCTTGTTGTAGCTCCGATCAGTACTTCATACCTTTCTGTGGCTACAAAATATCCCATTGTATGGATAGACCACATTTAGGTTTTGTATTCATCAGTTGATAGACATTCGGGCTGTTCCCACTGTTTGCCTCTTACGAATCATGCTACTATGATATGTCCCCATATGTATGGACATATGTTTCCATTGCTCTTGGGTAGATAACTAGGAGTGGAACTGCTGTGATCTCTGGACTTGGCACTGTGTCCCCTTGGTTAAGAATCCATTATCTTCCTCCCCATTGATGAGCCCAAGCAACTACCTCCATCCTTCAGGTCTCTTAGAGGAAGCCTTGCTGACCCCCATGGCCGAGTTGGGTCTTTTATGCCACCCTGCCTTCAACTTTTGCACTTTCTATAGAGGAATATGATTGCGTGGGCCCTGGATTTGGCCCCCAGAGGTGAGCAGCCTGAGGAGAGGTACTGTCTCAGGAAGTTCCAGAGATGGTTGGTCTTCCTCCTCCCAGCCACCTAAGTGGAAAATCCCGCCCTTAATCCAAGTGTCCCCCAGCCCTCAGAACCCTCTAGAAGCCACACCTGGTGGCTCATCCCACACACACCAAACCCACCCCAGCTGCCCAGAAAGGCACTTTCACCCTGAGGAGGAGGGAACAGAGGTGGGGCTTTCTCCATAGGCTCACTGGGGTCCCTGGGTTAGGAGCGTGTACTTTGATTCACTACCACCATTGACCCCAGTCCTGACTCTCCTGCTGCTGGAAGGGGAAGAAAAGAATTTTGGGGGCCAGAACAATCAGGACAGGCTTCCTGGGGGAAGTGGGGCTGGTGCTGGGCTGGAATACCCTCTGTGAACACCTGTAGGTAGGTTTGCCCCAGAGCTGGGCAGGAGGCTTTGAAGGCTTTATGTGGAAGAAAGGTGAGGAGAGCTTGGAAAAAGAAGGATGGATGGGGGACAGGCAAGCGGAGAACAAAGCTGGAAGCCCGGGGCTATTTAGTGGCCACCCCTCTAAGGCTGCAAAGTGCCTGTGACTCAGACAGTGGAGTGAGGTTCGCAGGCTGCAGTGAGAGGCTCCCACGTTAACCCTCACCTGCCCAGAATGGAAAATCTACAACTGAAGCTCAGCTATGTGTTAACCCTCAGCCGCCCAATCTTTGAACCCAGAGGCTTTGGACATGGCCTTGAGATCCCCAAGACAGTCCTGACCCCCCAAATCTGGTTAAATGTGGCTCAGCTGTCTGATGCCCAGTGGTGAACTTGCCCAGAGGTCACATGAATACCGCTGAGGGCCAGCAGCTTGAGCGCCCAGAGACAGATTCAGTTTTTCTTTCTTTCTTTTTTTTTCTTCCAAAAATTGGTGTCTCTTGTAGGGAAAAGGAAGCCTTTGCACAAGTAGAGGCCTCAGCTCCAGGACCTTGAAGACTAGCCTATGCTGACTAGCCCCAAGCCCCATTCTGATGTCTTTATCTTATTGTCTGTGTCAGAGAAATATGTCATCTTCCCAGTCTCTGGCAGCAAGAAAATGCCGAGCATTTTCGCTAGTGGAACATAAAAGAAGAAAGAAAACAAGGCGGTCCTAGGGCTGCCCAATACAGCCCAGAAGCAAGCCCCAAGGTGTTTGTCCTTCGGGCGCAGAGTTGCGCTCACCGGCGCTGGAGGTCCAGGCCGCCCTGAGCCTCCCCCAGCCCCGAGCCGAGCCCGCCCCTCCGTTCCCGCGTCGGAGGTGACTGAGGCTACAAAGAAGCACGCCGGGGAAGGTGCGAACCTGCGGCGTCCCGGCCCGGAACGCTCAGTCCCTCGGGTTCCGGCCTCGAACGTTCGGGCCCCCGCGGTGCCGAACGCCCGGACCGGCGGGGCGCGCGGGGTGCGGGCTGCGATCGCCGGGCAGCAGGCGGGACAGCGCCCCCGCTCCGCCCGTGGAAGAGGGCTCGCCCCTCCAGGAAGCGCCCGCCTCGCCTCCGCGTTCCCTCCCTGCACCCGCCCTCGGCCGGAGGGAGGAGCCCGAGCCGCCGCCGCCCGGCCCGGGAGGAGGACCGGACCCCGAGCGGCTAAAGCGCACGCTAGCGGGCCGTGGCAGCTCGGGCGGCGCCCTGAGCCCGTCCCGCGCCCGCGGGCCCGGCTGAGCAGGGACAGCGCCCGGGGATGCCCCGGCGGCCCGGAGCGCCGGCAGCGGCAGCCGTGCGGTGAGGGCGGAGGCGCCCGCGGGACCCGCGGTGAGTGGGGCCCGGACCGCCAGGGGCGGGTGGGGCGGCCAGGCGCGAGTGCTCAAGTTCGGCCTTGGGGCTTGGCTTCTGGTACCAGTAAGCGGTCCAAAGAAGCTGGGTGATGCTTCTGGGGGCTGCGGCGCCCCGAGCCCCCGCCACCCGCGCGAGCCGGGACTCCTGCACTTAGGTGACTCAGCTCTGACCCAGCCACGCGGGGGCGCTCCGCCTTTGCCCCGACCGCGGGCGGGAGGGGTTTCGGAGGAGGGTGGCGCCCTCGCGGGTCGAGACCTGCTGTTTTGGGGACACTTCTTCCTCCTCCCAGGAGCCTGGAAGGCGTCCGGAAGGTAGAGTCCCGCTGCCATCGCAGTTGCTAGAGGCGTGAGGTCCGGCTGGCTTCTGGTGGGCGCGGGCCCCTCTCCGTGCCCTTCTACTCTGCACCCAACAGCCCCCACCAATCCCCTGCCCAGGGAGCTGCCCAGGGCCATCTCCAGACCCCCAAGGGGAGAAAAGAGAGGAAGTAGGGCTTGGCAGCTTCCCAGAAGTCGGAGTGTGTTTGCAAACTAGTTTTTGCGCAAAAGCTCTGTCTGGCACCTGTGTGTTGAAAGCGGGGGTGTGGGGGTTCGCGAATGGAGAGAGAAGGAGCGAGCAAGGCCCTCACTTCCTTCCCGTTCCCGTTCCCCGTCCCCCGCAGTGATGCTTATCTGAAAATAGAGGGGTCTTATTCCCCTCTTCCCTTCTCCTCCTGTCCGATCCCCTAGCATCCATTCCCCGCCCCTCAATTTGGTCAGCTCCCTTTTCGGGGAGGGACAACCTCAAAGGGGGCTGTGATTTGCCCAAGGTCACAGGTGCAGCTCAGACCTAGGCTCTGGTAGCCAGTTGGGGGCCCATCTTGCTGTTCGACTTCCCTGCTCTAAATGTATTGAGGGAAGGGACAGGGGTCTGGGAGAAATATTTGAGAGGCCCTTTGTTTTGTCTGCCTTAGTCTTTGCTCACTTAGAGGGGTGCGCTGTCACCAAGGGGTAGGGGGCTTCTTATGCTCCTTGGGGTATCTCCCCCAGTATGATTGCGGGGGAGCCTTTCATCCGTAGGGGAAACAACCGTGGTATCCTGGATTGTAATCTTTAATAGCGCAGCCTGCCTGTGAACAGCCGCGGTGGGGAGCCTTGGGAGACCTAGCCCAGCAGTGGAACCTTGACCCAGCTCGGACCAGAGCCTGAGCCTCTGCGTTATCCTTTGTAAAATGGGCTAATGAGCCAGGGCCTGCCTCCCGGAGAATGGGCACAAACATAAAGGAGTGGTTTAATTGCACTCGCCCTGGCACGGAGCCCGGGGAGTTTGGAGTGCCCCAGGCGGGGAGCATGGCCAGCAGGAGTGGGAGGGATCACCCAGGCATGTTTCTTCATGGAAAGAACCAGGGATTGAGAATGAGATGGTTGGGTTCTCCTGCCTCTGCCACTTCCTGTCACCCCTTTGGCTGAGGAGTTTTTCCATCTGTAGAAGAAGGCAAAGTATGACAGGATCCAGTTTACAGGGCTACTGGGAGGCTGGAGCCAGGGAATGGGGGTGGGGGGGCAGGGGTTCTGCAAATTAGGGCACACTTTGTATAGTGTATAGGGCAGACAGTGTAGTGTCTCTGGGGTTGTTTCAAGAGATCCTTATCCCCAGAATGCCATGAGAATTAAAAATTCAGGGATGTGGGCAGTGCCTGTGGTTCAATGAGTAGGTGTCCGGCCCTATATACCGAGGGTGGGGGGTTCCGATCGAGCCCCGGCCATACGGCAACAAAAAAATAGCTGGGCATCTTGGCGGGCTCCTGTAGTCCCAACTACTCGGGAGGCTGAGGCAAGAGAATCACCAAAGCCCAAGAGCTGGGGGTTGTTGTGAGCTGTGACGCCATGGCACTCTACCGAGGACAAAAAAGTGAGACTCTGTCCCTAAAAAAAAAAAATTCAGGGATGTAAGTGAGAAAGAGGGTCAGGAATGGAGCCTCAGTTTCTATATTTGTAAAAGAGCAAGGATTGTACTCCGGGTACCTTTATAATCTTTTAGGGTAGTTGTCTATTTCTTTAAAGGTAGTTGTGAGGATTAAAGGAGACTGCAAAGGACTCCTCGCCAGCATTAACTGGCACATGGTAAGTGCCTGGTAACCATTAACTGTCACTGTCGTTATCCATGGGAATGTTAGGAAGCCTGACCTGGGTAAATGCATTCAGTGTTCCTTCTGGGATTTTCTCAGGCCAGCTTGCTCCTCCCTCTCCTGTTGGGACTTCTGGGTTGTTCTAGGGGCAGGAGCCTGAGTGGAAAGGTTCTACCATGCTGAGGTGTGGAGAACCCCGGGGGTGGTGGCAGATTCCGTCTGCCTGTCCCCATTTCTCTCACTTTGGGCTGGCCTTCTGGGTCTCTAAGGCATGAACGGGAAACAGTGGAACATTCTCCAATGATTCACTCATTCCTGTCCGAGAAGGAAGCATCTTTGCCAGGCAGGGTCTCCTACGGAGAAGCTCTCGGCCCAGGGTCTAGGTCGCCCTTGCCTGGTGGAGGACTCCTTCCCTCTCCCTTCCTCTGAGCCTTACAGGGGGCACTGTGGCTGCGGAGTCAGGAACGAAACACTTCAGGAATCCAGCCCCTTCCCCCCCCCTTGGTGGGGATGGATTCACTCTTCCCTGTCCTTCCCCACTGCAAGACACAGTGGGGGCTCGGGTCACCCTGTGATCTTGGCAGGCAGCAGCTGGAGAAGTCCATGGTCAGATGTGCCCTCCCCCTTGTCGTCCGAAAGGGAAGATGTGGGGTCCCACAGTGCCTGTGGGTTGAGCTGGGGTCAGAGGTGCCTCCTGGCTCCAAGCCCAATGTCTTCTGCCCTTATTGGGCCACTCGGCCTTGGCTCTCATGCTGGAGTCCAGGAGACGGCTATTCCATGTCCTGGGGAGTAGCTCTCCCCTTGTCCTGTCCACACCTTCTTGCTCTGGGTCCGAGATAAGACTAGTTAGCAGGGGTTACATCGCTGTTTCATCACCTGGCTCTATTTTTCTCAGGGTATTTGCTACTTTCTAAAATCATTTATTCATTTGTGCATCAGCTTCTTTGTTATTTATTTATTTTTTTAATTTTTTTTTTATTAAATCATAGCTGTGTACATTAATGCAATTGTGGGGTACAATGTGCTGGTTTTATATACAGTTTGAAATATTTTCATCTAACTGGTTAACATAGCCTTCATGGTATTTTCTTAGTTATTGTGTTAAGACATTTATATTCTACATTTAGCAAATTTCACATGTACCCTTATGTGCATCAGCTTCTTATCTGCCCCCCCCCCAAAAAAAGTGTCAGCACCGCAAAAGGGAGGTGAGGACAGGTCCGTCTTGTTCAGGGCTGTGTCCCTGCACGTAGAGCAGCACCTGGCATGTGATAGGTGCTCAGTAAACATTAGCGCGAGGAATAACTGAGCCTGCCCCTGTCGTAACCTCCTGTTGAATGAGTCTGTGTCTCTGTGATGTAAGGTGATGGAGCCTGGAAGAACTCTGAGCTTGCGCTCATGGGTCTCCAGAGGGATCCCTGTCTCACCATTCTGAATGCTGGGGGACATACCCATGGAGGAGAGTTGTGTGTCCGAGGGAAGGTGGGATTTGTCTCGCACTGAGAGACCAGGAGCTGGGGGAGGATGAGGAGGTGGCAGCTGCTACCCTGGGTGGCATCACTTGCTGCCATTGCCCGCCCACACAGGAGACTGAGGTCTGCTAGGAAGAGTCACCCTGGAAGTGGAGCTCCCAGCTCTCACTGCTGCTCTCTTCATGAAGTTCTTAAGGCAGCTGTGAAAGGCTTGGAAACGGAAGAGGGCTGTGGGCAGATGCTGTCATTCCTCATTTCACTTGTGGCATTGGGCCCCACCTTCCAGGAAAGCTTCCCTCATCACACAGCCACCCTTTTGGTTACTTGACAGATGTTAGTTGAGCAGCTGCTCTGGGCCAGGGACTGTATGCTGGAGGCACAACCACGATCAAAATCAGTCCCAGCTGGGCTCAGGAGCTCGGGATGGAGGGGGTGAGTAGACAGGGAGGCGGGCAAATAACCGAGGCAGGAAATCTCAGATCGTGGGAAATGTCAGGAGGAGAATACAGCGGGGCACAGTGATTGTGACAGGGGGTGGTACAGTGGGGCTCAGACAGGCCTCTAGGGAGGAGGCAGCATTTGGCCCTGGGGTGTTAATATACTGCAAACCCCGAGAGAGCAGGGCCTGGTTGTGTCCTGGCCATACTTGGTGCCCAGCAGGTGCTCAGTGGATAGTTTTGAATAAATGACTATGGGGACAGTGCCTCAGGCAGAGGAAAGAGCACACGATGGGGTCATGCCTAGTGTATTCCGGAGCCCATTCTCCCTGCAACTTGGCTCTCTATCTCCCTCATGGTACCTCTGCAGTGTGGCAGGGTGTGGGATAGGCAGTGTGAAAGTTACCAAACAGCAAGGAGCCACTAGCAAAAGGTGGTGATGAGCAGAGTACCCAGACACTATAGGGACCCCGGGAGTGCAGGCCCTACGTGAATCCAGGTGACTTTGCAGGTGCTGTCAGCACAGAGGTTCTGGGTGGGAGCCTGAACAGCCCAGGAGAGACTAAAGGACATTTGTAGACTCCTTGGCTTGGCCAGCCTGGTGCCCAAGTGTGTTTATCTTCACAGGCAGGGAAACTGAGGCACAGAGAGAGGAAGGGACTTGCCTGGGTTCACACATAGAATTGGAAGCCTCCTGTCCCCTGGTTGCCCCATGGTACTCCCCTAGGAGGATATGGACACCATAGGGGAGGGCCCAGGGCAGTGCCCCTGAGTCCTCTTTGAGTGAAGCCACATTTGAATGATTTGGCCTGGGTAGTCACTGTCACTTCAACCCTGCATTACCCTGGCCTACTTTCTGAGCCTGGCCAGACCCACTCCTGAGATCCCTTAAGTACTCAAGAGTACTCCTGGGACCCAGCGTACCTCCACACCCATCCCCTCCTAGAGCTTTTCTGGAGGTGGGAGGGCAGGACCCACCAACCCCATTTTGCAGATGAAGGAGCTAAGGCCCAGAGGGAGGGGTGGCAGAAGAAGGCCTGAGCCCAGCCCCTGGACTCCCTAGGGGTAGGACAGAGGCTGCCTTTAGGTTTGCTTAGACCAGCACCTATAGTGACAGGCTGGGGAGACCCCTCCCCACCCCCTGCCCAGGCCAAGCCTTCCATTTCAACCTGAGCTGACCCAAGGGAGGCCCCCTTCCCCAACAGCCAGAGCTTACTGATTAGATGGGGTTACAGAGAATGGCCTCCCTCCAAGTGTGGTCTGGGGAAACTGAGGGTCCCAGGAGGCATCAGAGCCGAACCCCGCTGCAGCCTCTTCGCCATGCTGTCTGCATCTATATTTATCCCCATAATGGCCTGACTGCCTGTTGGAATGTGGTGTCTTCAGAGCAGCAGCCAGTGCCATAGCTAAGGTGGAAAAGTGATTTGTGTTGTAGTGCTGCCTCCCACCTTGTTGAGAGTGCCAGCCTGCTCTCTGGGGGCTGCCTGCCACGTGGCAGGAGCTGGTGCAGTGATGGGCATGCAGTGAGGGCCCCAGGGAGCATGAGCAATGTGGCACTGGACCCCATCCCTCCAAAACCAGGATGCAGGGTGTCAGGGTGGTGGGATTCAAGTGTGGTTGGAAGGTAGAGCCAGATAAACACAAAAGTCTTTCAGCTCAGAGACTCAAAGAACTCCCAATTCTGAAGTCCCAGAAGTCCCAAATCCAGGAATTCTGTGGGTAGGTAGTCTCAGGCATTTACATTTCCACTGTTCCTTTTTCTTTTGCCTTTTAGCTCTTCCTCACTTTCAGCAAACACGTGTTGAGCTCCCATTCTGTGCCTCTTGGTGTTGGGAACAATAGATGAAAATAGGATTTGATCTCATCTTTAAACTCAAGTGAGGGCGACATTTCCTAAGCCGTGGTTACAAATATGGTGATATTGTGATTCCCTGTCAAGGACCAGGGAATCAGGCAGGGCTTTATTGAGGAGTCCCTGGATTGTCACTGTTGTTGTTCTTAACGTTGTTATTTGAAGTATAACATACAAAATAGAGCAGACATCCTACATGTATAACTCAATGACTGTTCACAAACCGGCACATCTGTGTCACCAGCACCCAGATCAGAAATAGACATGCCCAGCAGCAAACGCCCCTGGTGTCCCCTTCTAATCAATAGCACCCTCCTCTTGTCCTGCCGCTATCCTGACTTCCAGCAGCGTAGATTCGTTTTGCCCATGTTTAACATCAGATAAGTGAAATCACAGAGGGTGACATACCCCTTTATGTCTGTCTTCCTTTACTCAGCATGTCTGTGAGACCCATCCACATTGTTGCTATGCTTGTGCCTCCTTCATGCCTGAAGCGTGTTATCCATTGTGTACACAGATCTTAGGGATTGGGGGTGGTTTTCCAGTTTGATGATACATAATACTGATGTGAACATTTTCCTGCATATATCTTTGGGTAAATATATGTGAATGTTTCTGTTGGGCACTGCTGGGGGGAATTCATTTATTTGGCTTTTGTAGACACTGCTAAACATTTCTCCCAAGTGATTACACCAATTTCCACACCCACTGACAACCTGTGAGAGTTCCAGTAGCTCCACATTCTCACCAACACGAGGTAGTGTCAGCCTTTTAAAATATTGGCCATCCTGGGGTGGGGGTGGGGGTGCATAGCCAGCAGTATTGCATTTGGTTTTTCTGAGCTGAGTTTGAAAAAAGAATGCCCTTAGTGAAGAAGGGGGCGGGCATTCCAGGCAAATGGAACAGTATTTGCAAAATTGGGAGGTGGGGATGAAAAAGAATTGCCGGAACTCTGGAGTAAACAGCATAGCTAAAGCCAAAGGTGTGAAGGACAGGACTTTGGGAGTCTCATCAGGGAGTCTAGCTATTGCCTGGAGCAGCAGTTCTCAACCTGTGGGTCACGACCCACAGGAACTGTATTAAAGGGTCGCTGCATTAGGAGGATTGAGAACCGCTGGCCTGGAGAATGGTGGGGAGTCACAGAGAGGTTTTTCTCACTTTGAGCCAGTATCTACAGTGCATCAGACATTTTGTCATTTCCATTTGTTGGATAAGAAAACTGAAATGCAGAAAGACCAAATGTATCCAGTATCACATTAGTAGAGTCCTTGGAATACAGATCCTTTCGGGGGTTGAAAGTGGTATTGGCCTTGGAGCCAAAGGGCCAGAACTGTTTGGGTAAGTGATTCAATCTCCAAGCCTCAGTTTTGCTCATCCAGAGAATGGCAGGGGCAATAACTCCTCGCTTCAGGACATTGTGAAACTCAGAAGTTAAAGACCATAGTGTATTCGATCCAGGACCTGGGGAAGGCATTATTAATATTACCAGTACTCTTGTTTTATTAGGTTAGTTCTCCATCAGCACAGCCATCACCCCTCTCTTCTAGCTGACTGGTGGGGGTGCTACCTTAGTCCCTACCCTTTGGAAGGGTTAGCGCAGAACTCCTACTGCCCTAGCAGCCTGTTTCCCTGCCCTATAACAGTTCCCCTAGGAACTAAAGGTTGCTGTGACAGTTTATTTTATGTGTTAATTTGGCTGGGCTTCAGTGACCAGTTGTTTGGTCAAATAAAGGTATTTTTTAGATGTGATTAACGTTTAAATCAGTAGACTTGAGTAAAGCGGATTATCTTCCATAGCGTGTGGGCCTCAAACAATTGATAGAAGGCCTTTAGAGCAAAGACGAAGGTTTCTCAAAGAAGAATTCAGCCTTAAGATTCCAACATAGAAACCCTGCCTGGGTTTCCAGCTTTCTGGCTCGCCCTTCAGATTTTGGACTTTCCAGCCTACAATCGCATGAGCCAATTCCTCAAAGTAAATTTCTCTCTCTACATATATAATATCCTATTGGTTTTGCTTCTCTGGAGAATCATGACTAATATAATTGCCATTTGTTCTCTTAGCAGTGGTTCTCAACCTTCCTAATGCTGCAACCCTTTAATACAGTTTCTCGTATTGTGGTGACCCCCAACCATAAACTTATTTTCGTTGCTACTAGCTGATTCTGATCAGCAGGTCTTGGGAGGGACCTGAACGTTTCTAAGGAGCTCCCAGAGGCTGCCCACCTGGGAGCTACTAGCAGTGAAAATAATTTTATAGTTGGGGGTCACCACAACACGAGGAACTGTATTAAAGGGTGCGGCATTAGGAAGGTAGAGCATCTCATCTGGGAAAATGGGGCAAAAGCACTCACGTGGTCTCCATTTAGGTCTCAGGGGGAGAAACTGAGACCAGGGAGTTTAAGTAACCTGCCTGAGGTCACAGAGCAGGTGAATGGAGAAGCCAGGGACTCAGACCACCACAGTCCAAGTCCAGCGTCTGTG
>CAUYRH010045810.1:0-18223 GCA_963574655.1 Perodicticus potto
TGTCTCTTACAAAGATTTAATTACCAAAATCGACAGAGAACTCAAACATATTAGCAAGAAAAGAACAAGTGATCCCATCTCAGTGTGGGCAAGGGACTTGAAGAGAAACTTCTCTGAAGAAGACAGGCGCACGGCCTACAAACACATGAAAAAATGCTCATCATCCTTAATCATCAGAGAAATGCAAATCAAAACCACTCTGAGATCATCTAACTCCAGTAAGATTAGCCCACATCACAAAATCCCCAAACCATAGATGTTGGTGTGGATTTAGAGGAAAGGGAACATTTCTGCACTCCTGGTGGGAATGCAAACCAATACGTTCCTTTTGGAAAGATGTTTGGAGATCACTTAGGAATCTAAAAATAGACCTGCCATTCGATTCTTTAACTCCTCTATTAGATATATATCCAGAAGACCAAAAATCACTTTATAACAAAGATATTTGCACCAGAATGTTTATTGCAGCCCAATTCATAACTGCTAAGTCATGGAAGAAGCCCAAGTGCTTCAACCCATAAATGGATCGATAAATTGTGGTATATGTACACCATGGAATATTATGCAGCCTTAATAAAAGATGGGGACTTTACCTCTTTTGTGTTTACATGAATGGAGCTGGAACATATTCTTAGCATAGTATCTCAAGAATGGAAGACAAAGTATCCAATGTACTCAGCCCTACTATGAAACCAATTTATAAACACCCACACTATCATATGAAAGCTATAACACAACTATAGCCCAAGAAGAGGGGGAAAGAGGAGAGGGAGGGGAGGGGAGGGGAAGATGGGTAGAAGGAGGGTAATTGGTGGGATTACACCTACAGTGCATTTTACAAGGGTACAAGTTAAATCTACTAAGTGTAGAATATAAATGTCTTAACACAATAACTAAGAAAATGTGGTGAAGGCTATTTTAACCAGTTTGATGGAAGTATTTCAAATTGTATATAAAACCAGCACATTGTACCCCATAATTGCATTAATATACACAGCTATGATTTAATTTAAAAAAAGAGTTTAATTTTAAAAAATTGTTCTATTACATTTCTTTTTAATGGAGTTATGCATTAACCTATTTTCAAGCTTTCTCTTTGACCTTTTTTGCATGATTTTAAATTGACAAGGTCCATTTGTAAAAATATAGTTTTTCTGCTCTTTGTTTTAAGTCTTCTTAATTTTGCTTCTTACATTGCATTTGTGCTTGAATGAAATTCACCACTGACTTGTTGCCATGGTAACCAGGGGGCTGACTTAGTGAAACAAATCTATGGCCTGTAAATAAATAAACAGGGACAAATGTAATTTAGAGCAACTGTATCACCCAGTCTCTGACCAGCAATTGGTCATGTTAAAAGCCATTGCGATATCTTAATGTTCTTGGCATTTTTAGCCACATTAAACTTCTATTCATGCAGAATACACCCCAGAGTATAGTACTATGACTATGGAAATACATCATTTAATAGTCACCTCTAGTGTTAGTTAGCTCCCAAGATGGCTTCTATCCTGGAAAACCATCCATCCCTTATTCAATTCCTTTCCTCATTTTCCTGGGTTTAGTCTTTGTAACCAATGCAATATGGCACAAGGGATAGAACGTCACTTCCACCTCTCTTAGATCACTCACCCTGGGGACAGACAGCTGCCATGTCATGGGGACACTGAGGTGGTTGGTGGAGAGGCTCATGGGCCAAGGGACTAAAGTCGCTGGCCAATGACCAGTGAAAGCTTGAGGCCTGGTGACATGTGTGAGGGTGCCTGGCAGCAGATCTTCTGTCAGTTTAGCCTTCAGATGTGACTGCAGCCCTGGCTGACAGCTTGACTTCAACGTCATGAGAGATCTTGAGCCAGAGTCACCCCCAAAATTGTTTCTGGATTACTGACCCCAGAAAGTCTGAGATAACAAATATTTGTATTTTTGAGCTACTTGCTAGGTTTTGGGCTAATCTGGTATGTAGTAATAGATAACCAATACACAATTTTAATTATAAAACTATGAAGATATAAAATATCACCAAAGATAAATTTAACATAATTTAATCTTCCTTTTCTTCAAAAGATGCTTCTGGATCTCATATAGTCTGAGGTTTTTCATCATGAATACGTATTCATCCTTACTAGACTGATGACCCCCTGAGAATGGAGTGGGCATTTGTTCACCATTGTATCCCTGTGTCATACCCATGCTTGGCACATACTGTGTGCTCAGTGAATATGTCCCCAGTCATTGACTTGATTGCCACTATAGGATTCAGTGACAGCAGAAGGCATAGGGCATGTGACTGAATCTCCACCAAGCTCACACCAGACTCTGGAAGGTGCATTCTTGAATAAATTCTTTGCATCATCTAATTGCCTATTTGTCTCTATTTTCTAAGAGTTAATAAAAGTGAATGAATTATTAATCTACACAAGAAGAACGTGTCTTAAAATAATTGTGCTGAGAGAAACCAGATAAAAAACATTGCGTACTATATGAGTCCACCTATAAACAAATCCGAAAAAGGCAAACTCATCTATCCCGACAGAAAACAGATCAGTAGTTGCCTAGGAGTGGGGTTAGGAAGAGGGAGAGATTACAAAAGGCATAGGGAAACTATTGGGGGCCATGGCTATGTTATGTTCACCAAAAAGAAAAAAAAACAACAGTTGTGTCTAGAAAAATCTCTAGTCTTCAAATCCTGGAATCCCAGGTTTCCCCAGGTTCTTTCCACTCTACTGTGCAGCATCTATCTATGGCTTCCTATCACTTACAAGAAGTCTTCAACAGCATCAGTAAAAATACCTTTTTTTTTTTTACATATGTATTTGAAACTTTTATTGAACTTTTATGTTCATATATATAAAAATAAAATAAGAAAAAAATACATACTATGGAATATGTTTCAGTAATTTTTTTTTTTTTGAGACAGAGTCTCACTCTTTTGCCTTAGGTAGAGCCATGACATCATAGCTCACAGCACCCTCAAACTCTTGGGCTCAAAGCACTTGTCTTGCCTCAGCCTCCTGAGTAGTTGGGACTAGGCACTCACCACAATGGTTGGCTATTTTTTTTTTTAAACAAGTGAACAGTTTATTAAGAATTAAACAAAGATGTGATGTGATACAGTACAAGCAAGTCACTCAAGATAGGTATAATAGTACTACTCACACAAAAACTTAAATTTCACCTCAAAAAAAGGCACAAGACAACAGAGAAAGCAATTTCACTGTTATAAAATAAGATATTTCGTGCAAAGTGTTAACTCTGCTCCGCCAAAGCCCAACCTCCCAATAAACAAAAAACTATCTGGGAACACTGCTATGCTAACAGAGAAAGAACTGATTCTACTATAGGTTTCAATCAGTTGGATTCTGACAAAATGGGCATGTACCTGACCAGTCTAACAGTTTGTGCTGTCTCAGATACAACGGGACTACTCAGTTGCTTAACGCATTGACTACCACATCAGTGAAAAAAATGTTTTTTCTTAGAGCCACTGTGTTTTATTATGCAAATAGAATAAAAACTTTGAAAAGAGTGAGCCTTTCTTGTTTAATGAAAAAATCGGGCTTTTTTTTTGTTGTTGTTTTCTATACATGAATTATATGCAGTTTGCAGGAGTCACTTTTACCCTGCACACCATGTGAGTTGTATGTGACTCACAGAACGCTTATTGAATTTATTTCTGAGAATTGAGGCTTTTGCCATTCCACAAGTATTTAGTTGCATCTGGAGTGGACATTAGGTGGTCCTGGATGAAGACCCCTGAATCATACCCCCTAAGTATGTGCAACAAGGTCATGTAGCTACATACTATCATGTCAATTTCGCTCAAAAAGCAGCCAGGCAAACATTCAAGGGGAAAGGTGCCATCAGAAGTTCTGGTAATTGGAGAATACTGTTAAGTGTGGTGCACTTGGGCGAGCCAGCTGGGGCAGGGCAACAGGTGGAGGAGGCATGCCAATTGACAGCAAGAACAATGAGCAGAGGTTTCACAGCACACAGGCTTGCTATGGACCTTCTCACCTATCCACCATTTCCTGGTGGATGAGGTAACACCCCAGCTGGGGCTTCACAGGGCCCCAGGCTCAAGACTACAGTGAGTTAAATGCAACTCGCATGTCAGTTAATAAATACAAAGGCTCCACTGCAAAGTCCTTTTAGCAGGCGGGCCTCAAGTATTCCGGCCACCTCTCCACTACCCGTGCTGTGAGCCCTGTCCACCTGCCCCCTGAGCCCACTGATTTCTTCCTCCTCAGGCTCCTGTGCCCTCCAGCTGCTAACTAGAGAAAAGGAAAAACTAGAGCTGCTGCCCAGACTAAGAATGATAGAAGTTTAAAGTGGGTAATTTCCCCTTTGTTTAGCTGAAATACTTTTCTTTCCCTCAAGGTTCTCCTTTTAGCAGGCTACATTCATTCACCGGGCACCTCCGGAGAGTCCTGATAAAGTCACTCTTTACTAATCTTTTTCAGATATACCCAGCGTGGGTCTGCCTTCACCTTAACCTTCTGGTCTTCTTTCCAGTCCTTGGACATTTCTATCTCCTGTGTGTGGGTCTGAGATTCTTACTTTCCGGTCAGAGCAACCCAGATTAAAGTTCTGGCTCCAAATAACCTTCAATGGGTTAACACCCCAAGCTTTAGTTTCCTGACCTGCAGCATAGAGCAAATAGGCTCCCACTCGTCGGATTGCTGTGAGAGTGAGGTAGGATAATGCACATAAAGGTTAGCCCACCAGAACTGTAAATGCTGGCCTAGGGTTACCCAGAACCTGGTACGTGACAAGCACATAACAAATAATAAATAATATCCTTTGACGAGTAGTAGGGAGCTGTATTTGTGGAATTAAAATAGGATAGAGAACCATTATGAACACACGAATCTTAATTTATCTCAGTAGTAGATTTTGAACTTCCACTTATAGAATTGGCTATATGCATTCATCACATACACTTGCCTATGACCAACTTTTTACATAATTTTTCCTGTAAAAATAAAGGGAATATTTCTAGTCGTTGTTATTGTGATTCTTTGAACCACATTCCAAATGAGAACTCCAAGTCCTAGCCAACTGTCTCCTCCTTTGAGGGAATATTAAAATACTGCTTAAATAGCCATGCCAACAATAATCCTATATTCCAATATTAATATATTATATAATTTATAATTTTTATTAATCATTTTGTTCTTTTTAAAAATAATAACTATATGTGTTTACACGGTTGCTAGAAAACTAACATGCCTATCATGTCCTCTCATTGTTATTTTCATTTTTACTTATAATTGGTCCAACTGATTCTCTAAGGTTAGTGCCCAGATTCTGAGAATGAAGTTTTGAGAAGTTGAGATCACAAATAATTAAAGGCTACTTGAAGGTACCTTGAAATGTCTGTACTTTAATAGATGGTAATTTCCCAGGGGCATTGCTGAAGGAGAGGGTGTCTCACCCATCACGCAGACATTAGTCATGCCTGAGGCTCACAACTAATCCCTAACAGAGTTCCCTGGGTGCCAGGAGACATCCCTTCCTCTGCGTGGATGTTCTAGTAGGACCCCGGAATCTTTCCATTGCCTTTCCCCACCTAACACTCAGACCTCCTTGAATTGGGTCATGTCCTGGTTCCTGTCTGTCAAAAGAACATGCAAATCCACATAGCTTTACATGGACTTATGTCCAGGGAAAAGATCTTGATCTCAGACTCTTGATTTTCAAACAAATGTGACTCCTGAACCAATTGTTGGTGGTTGTGGACTGATTCAACAGGACTAAAAATATACAGAGAAACTTATCAGTGTGAGCATTCAATATTTGTATCTTATTCACTTAGAATACTGTCCTCTATTCCATGATTGTGCTCTGATATTGTGCCCATGACCCCTTCTAATTACCATGTAACATTCATGCTCACTCTAAAAACAAATCATGAGGGCTCTTGTAACTCTTAACTAGGCCTTTAAAAATCACAGTAGAGAGTCTTAGATTTTGTGGCAGGTGCTAGAAATTCAATCCAGTTCAGTTCAAGGTTTTTTGTATTTTCGAGATGAGTTCTGGCCAATTCAGAATTTCATTTACTCCATTGGATAGAGATAATAATATTACATAGATAAGAATACTTAAATACACGTTCAACTCTTTGTACATCAAATAACATTAAGAAACATCAGAGCATTAGAAAGAAATGCCACACGCAGCGACCTGGAGATCTCTCATAACTATACCGGTTTTTATTTTGCTTCTTAAAGCTACGTTTTGGTCGAAACCACGGTGAGGAAGACTGTCCCATTCAGTCTTGGCCATGCGTCTTATCCAGCGGGAGGTCTCATGAGTCCCTGGCAGGGCTGGACTCACAGCTGTGCTCATCGACACTTTACCTTTTTAATCTAGTTAAAGGTTTGTTGACTTTTGGGCTAAGGCGATGGTCCACTGGGGACAATCAGCTGACAGCCTAAGAAGTACCTGCTGTGCCGACAGTGCTGTCCTCTCTCTCCAGATGCTCCTAGAACACCCACTCTTAAGGAGCCTCTGGGGGAAGCCCTCACACAGTCACACCATGGGCCACATGCTGAGTGTCCCCGCACCTATCGGAGTTTCTATTAAGGGCAAATGATCTTAGGTAGGATGTGTCAGAAGATTAGAAAGAATCTGCAAGGAGGTGTCTACTTTAAACTTATTTTTGACGAACAGGGACAAATGGCTGGTGAAATAGAGCTGAAAAGAAATGTGAATGAGCCAACCATTTCACCACAGATTTTGAGCTGAGTATCCTGGATATTAACCAGGGTCTCATCCAATGGCATAAGTTCCTTGAAGGGAAGGCATTCCGAGGAAAAAACCCCTATGCCTTGCAAATTAAACAAAGTCAGTTGCGAGGGAATCAGTGACCCCTCTCCTCCAAATCAAATAATCCTGATGAGGAAGGGAAAAAAGTGTTGCAGGAACTTTCATAACTGAGGTGAAAAATAAATCACAGGCTAACTGCAACATGGAAAAAGGACACTAGTGAGAAAACTGGTGAAATCTGCATAAAGTCTGTAGTTTACATAGTTGATTAAGGTACCAATGTTAACATTTTAGTTTTAAGGAATATACCATGGTTAAATAAGATGTTGACATTAGGAGAAACCAGGCAAGGAGTCTGTGGAAACTATGTACCATCATTTCAACTTTTCTGTAAATCTAAAATTATTCCAAAACAAAAAGATCATTAAAGAAAATGAAGGAAGGACATACTCTAAGGATAAGGAGGAGAGAGAGTGCCACAATTTGTTAGGACGGACCAGGAGGCCCATTGGTTGGGCAGGAGCATTTGTGTGATGTTTTTAAAAAGAACAGAAATAGGAAAGGTGGATGGTGTAATGTTGGCAAACTACGCAGGGTAGGCTGAGCTGTTCCCCCTCTCTGAGGGTGAGTGTAGAATGAGTACCGCGTGAGGAAGGGGGAGCCAAGACGGAGGAGGGGAGTGGAGAGGGGGGACTTGCTGCTCTGCGTGTTGGCAGCTGCCTGTTTGCTCCAGTGGGAGGAGCTCTGAGGAGAGAGAAAACCAGAGACAGACAGATGTGATGATTATACTGAAAGATGAGAAGAACGCAGATACTACAGGTTATTCACCGGTGGGCCTGATGTGCATCTAAGGAAAACACGGATGCAGATAACTGGGTACGAGGTCTGTGAACACTCAGAAAGAAGGGGTCACAGGCAGCAGAAACCAATTCACTCAAAAGCTAGAGAGGCCTGTCTGCCTGCCTCTTTTTGGATGACATTACTAAACAGATAGATTAGGGCAGTGACATGGGCGTAGTGTACTTGGATGTCTAGAAGACATGACTTCTCATTATGTCTTTGTGCACACCGTGAACTTTGGAGAAGTAGATGATAATATGGTTAGTGAATTTAATACCAAAGAATACAAAATTTATCTGAAGAGAGCTGGTTTCTAGCACTCAGTTTAGTGTTATTTAAACTGATGACTCAGATGAAGGCGTTGTATTAATACTAATTGTGTTTGGCATCTTGTACTAGAGACCCAAAAGCAGTGGCTTAGCCAAATAGGGCTTTTTTCCTTTTTTACAAGAAGACCAGAGAAACCAGGCCGAGGCTGGTCAGCACTTCACGCTGTTCCAAGGTCCAGGCTTTCTCTGCCTTTCTTCTGTGCCATCCTTGTGTGGTTTTCATCCTCACCATGGCCAGGGAGCTGCCTCACCACAGACTCTAGGCAGGAAGCAGGCTAAGTGAATTACTAGAAATAAGGGAAAGCTTCTATGTTAGGAAAGCATGATTATTCCAGAAATCCAATCCCACCTAGCCAGAATTCCGAATCCTAGCTGCAAGGGAGGCTAGAAAATAAAGCGTTTTGTTTTGTTTTGTTGTTTTGGGTCAGGCATATAGGCCCACTGATTGGAATCAGAGTCTTTTTGAAAGGAAAGAGAGAATGGATGTTAGGGTGGTAAGAGGCAGTGCCTGCCCCAGTCAGGGGGTGAGTGTGCTGATGTTCAGCAAGTGCAGCCTCTGAACCACTGGCCGCCTTCACCTGAGCCTGCCCCACCACAGACTCTCCACTTTAGTGATGGACACTCCCATGTTTCAGTCTCTCGGGTTAAAATCTTGGTGTCAGTCTGGACACCAATCACTTTTGCTCATGCATCACATCTAGTCCTCCACATGCCATCTCAAAATTTATCCAGAATCTGACCATTTTTCACTGTCCTTACTTTACTATTAACTAAGAGAGGATGGTGATTCAAGACACCTGAACTACTATCATCTCTTATCACAGAAGACTGAAAGCTTTCTCCCTAAGATCCTAGGGAAAAGATAAGAGTGTGACTTTATTGCTGTTCAATGTTGTGCTAGCAATTCTAGCTGGAGGTTTGCTATGTTCATAGCAACTCCATTCATAATAGCCCCAAAGTGGAAACAACCCAAATGCCTACCAACTAATAAGCAGATAAGGGAAACGTGGTATATCCACATAACAGAGCATATTTGACAATAAAAATGTGTGAAGTATTGATACATGCTGTAACCTGGATGGACCTTAAAAACATCCTGTGGAGAGAGTGAAGCCAAATGTCTACATGTTCCATGATTTCCTTTTTATGAACTGCCCCCAATAAGCAAATCTATAGACAGACAGTATATTGCTGGTCGCCAGTGGGTAGGGGTAGAGGGTGAAGGAAGGAATGGGAGTGAATGTGTGACTATGTGGGGACAGTGTTTCTCTTAGGGGTGAAGAAATATTCTCAAATTAAAAATGTTGCACAACTTTGTTACCTTACTACAAAAGATTGAACCATACCCTTTTAAAAATAATAATGAAACAAAACTGCCTGAGTGAACATATCCACCCTCTCGCTACCCCACCCCCAGTCTTTGGTGAATGCGTTCACTATCTTGATTGTGATGATGGTTTCATGGATGCATGCGTACTCGTGGGTAAAAACTTATCAAATTATACATTTTAAACATGTGTACTTTGTCATATGTCCATTGTACCTCAATGAAGCTGTTAAGAAAAATAGAAGGAGCCAGAGTTTGCCAGAGAATAGCAGACACACCTGTAGAGGATGGAGGTAAGGGAGAGTTGGTCTAAATGGGTTCTGAAGTTCTCACTAAACTTGAGAGAACATAAATCTGCAGAATTAAAAGCATCCAAATAGAACAAATTTTGTCTGGTTACGGGGTTTTTTAAAATCATCATTTCCATGATGAATTTGTTCACATGCATTTTTTTAGCCCCTGGGACCTCTGGAGATCAGTGAGGACTCTCCTGGGAGTGCCAGATTCCGAATTCTGCATGCCTCCACATTCTAATCTGGTTAGAAGACATGTAGAGATGACTCAGTTAACAGGAAAATAAATGGTATGTATTTGAGGTGATGGGTATGCTAATGAGCTTGATTCCATCATTTTACATTATATGCATAATCATAACATCCCTTTGTACCACATAAATACATACAACTATAATTTGTCAGTATTCAATAAAATACAAAAAAGAAAAGTAAGGACCCTAAGTAAAAGGACTTAAGTGAGGATTTTAGTTTTAGTTTGTTTTTATTTTTTAATTGACATCTAAAAACACAGATGGTTCAGGTAATTTTGGGAGCATGCAGAAAGGCTGTTCTGAACAGAATAATAGAATTGCAGAAAGCACTCCTGTTGTTTGCTGCAGGGAGGCTCCCATTTAAATGTCAATATTTGAAGATTCATTTCCATCATGATCCTGGATGCATGGTAGGAAGGGGTGCTGGTAACACAAGCAACTCTTATCAAATAAGAGAAGAAATGTTGTCTAGGGTCTAGTACTCTCCATTAGGACTTAGAAGGTATAGATTCTTAGCAATGTCACACACTGTCCCTCTGAAATTCTTCCTGATCGGGCCAAGAGGATTCGTCATTATCCCTGCTGAGACTTGCAGGAAATACTGTGCACTTTGAAGATTAGGATAACGAACCAGAGAGACTTCTCTTTGAAGTCACCAGCTTCTCTTTGAGCTAGTCACTAATGCAGCAGAGACTCAGTTTCCTCGCTTATGAAAATCGGCATATAATGGTTACTCTTCAGGCCATTGGTGGGTAAATGACACAGTAATAGCAGCCAGGAAAAAGCACTCTGGATTATTGGACACTTACTAAGTGTATCAGTCAGAGGCAAACCGAGAAAACAGAAGCCACTCACTGCAAGTGTGGACAACAGAAAGAATTTAATGCAGGATTTTGATTTTTGCAAATGGTGGAGAAGCCAGGAAACCCAGCAGGGAGGGCGAGGTCCCAGGACTGGCACCAGCAGGAAGCCACTACAGCTCCTCCATGGAGACACGGAGGAAGGGACAATGTTTTTGGAGTCCAACAGTTGGGGTTCCCTGGAGGGAGCTGGATCCACAATAAGCCTCTCTGAACTAGGACCATAAAGAAACGTTTCAGGCAGATGCCTGGGGTGAGAGGGAAGAGGAGGAACACCCTGCTTCTTCCTTCTTCCCACCCTCCAGCTTCCAGCCTGAGTCTCCCTTTGAAACTTTCTGAGAAGCGGGATGACTCGGGAGCCTGGAAAGCAGAGCCTGCAGGGGTCAGACTGCTGTCCAGACAACACGGGAGGGGAGAGCAGGGATTGAGGGCTCGCTAGCGAGGGTCAGCATGCTGGGCCACCTATCCCGTAAGTCAGAGACTGTGCCTTGGGCCTGCCATCTGCAAGTGGCTGCCCTGAGGTTCCCTTTCCTTCACTCCCTCCTCCAATCTGACAACGTAAAGAGAACCTTGATTTCATTTTTCATCACCTTGGCAAGTCAGATTGCTGTGCATTATTTCTTATTATTCTATGCAGGGTTCATACCCTCGTGGGCTTGCTGTCAGGCCAGCCAGGAGGTGGGAGTGTGATCTGTTTATGCAGCATGCTGCCCATTCTGCACTGTGCACCGGGCTTGATGTTCCTGTCATGTGGCTCTGCCCTGTCTATCTGTGTCCCCTTGGGCACTGCTGTCTCCATTTGCTTCTGTTCTTGTCAAGGGAGGGTTGCCAAGGCTTCTCCAGCCTGGCCATGAGTGGGAGGCGGCCAGCCAGTCCATTGGTTGACCATGAAGTCTTTTAAGCTAGCAGAGAATGGTCTTTTTACAGTAAGACTATCAGTCCGTATTGCACCTTCTCAGCCCCCTGCACGTGGGTCCTGAGTCACCTCTACCAGCCTCAGTTCTGAAACAGTCCCGAGGGTGGGAATATGTTCAACATCTCAGTCGCAGAGATCTGGAATCCGGTCTTGTTGCATCGAGTCCATAGCACCTGACTGAGTGATGTGCCCTGTGATCCTGGGTTTGCACGAGGCGTAGCTCTCCCTGCCTCCCACTGTGACAGGCTGGAGGCAGACCTGGAGGGACTTGGCAACCAACTGGATGTTCTACTCTCTTCATTTCTACTCCCAACATATTCCCCTGCTCTTCACTTTAATTTCCAGTTGCTCATTTCGTGTGTATAGAAATACAATTGTTTTTTGTGTACTGGTGTATCCTATGACACTGATAACCTCACTTATTTGTTCTAATAACTTTAGTGGAGATTATTTGGGATTTTCTAGGTAGACAGTTATGTCATCTGCAAATAGAAACCATTTTATTTCTTCCTTTCTTTCTCTGGATGTCTTCCCATTACATTTTATTTTCTTACTTTACCGACTAGGAAGTCCAGGACAGTGTCGACTAGAGGGGCTAAGAACAGACATTCTTGCTTTGTTCTTGGTCTTGGAGGAAAAGCATTCAGTCTTTGATCATTAAGTTGACATCAGCTATAACAGGTTTTCATAGGAATCCTTTATTAGTTTGATGAAATTACTTTTAATTCCTAGTTGGTGAGAGATTTTTTATCATGAATGGTGGTTAAATTTTCTCAAATGCTTTTCTCACATCTATTGAGATGGTCATATTCTTAAGTCTGTTGACATAGTGAATGACATGGACTAATTTTTGAATGTTTTGCCAACTCCAGTCAAATTCTAAACATCTTCTCCATCTGAAAGCAAGGGCAAGGTTTTCTTTGTTTTATTTTTCCTGAGTATTTAAGGTGATATAATGTATGTAATTCAGTCAGTACAGCATCTGACTCACGGTAACCCCATAATAAATGGTAGTAGATCTCTTCATTGAATTACTAGTTCTTGCAAGTATCCCCACTGTCTGCCCCCACCTCAGAGCTATATTGTGTCTCTCTACAGCTGTACCTGCTGTGTAGTTCTGGGGCACATAGGATGCCCCTGACTCCTGAGTATTTCACCACGGTCTGGATCTCCTGCTGTTGTTCTCTGTTTTACAAGGTAAGTCTTTTTGGGACCAACCTTGGGACCTTCCTGGTTCACCTGTGAGCAGGCCCTAGATTGTGCACTGTGGTTTGGAAGGTCTGGCTTCCCTTCATCTAAGCTGCTTTCCCCAGAACCTGCTGACCCTGTGTGTCAATATAGATGCCTTCAGTTATAAATAAAACAGCCAACGCAAAGTTACTTCCTTAGCTCATGCAAACAAAAATCCAGAAGTGGAGCAGGCTTGCAGATTTCTGGGTCAACTGGTCCAGTGAGTCAATGATGTCACCAAGAACTGTGTTTCTCCACATCTCTCCCACTCTATCTGAAACTCAGGCTGGTTTGTCCCCTCAAAGGTACTGACTGGCAACTGGTGGCCATCCCAGCTGCATGTTGGCTCACAGTCAGAGGAAAAACATCTTACCTTCAACTACAGAATGAGAATCTTTCCTTAAGTCTAGCTGGGACAACTTGGTCACTTCTCACTTCTGACCAGTAGCTATTTGCAGTGAGAATGCTCTGTGTGAATTAGCTTGGGCTTGGATTTCTGAACCCAAAACTAGAAAGGGAGATGAGTTAAACAAAACTAGCCTGGGTTATTCAAAGTCTCCCCATCCTTGGAGCTGGAGTCAGTTCCCTAAATTGCTCTGCTGCTGCCCAGTGGAGGCAGAGGGCAATGACACAGATGCAAAGCCCATGACCTTCCCTGCTGCCCAGATCCCAGCATACTGTGTCCTGGGTCCTGCACCAGTCACCAGCAGAGCCCAAACAATAATTGTCATTTTTAGATGTCATTGAAAATCTCTATTGGGGAAGTTTTTGTATCACCCACAAATGAAGGCCCCAAATTTTCCCAGTCAAACTCATTCTTTCCTGCTGAATTTTTCACAGAAGAATCTTTTATTCATTGCCTCCTCTTTCTCCCCATACTCGCACATTTGGGTACCCTGGCTTCTGGCTTCTGAAACATGGCTAGTCTTTGAAATGCTTCACTGGAACAGGTCTTGCAGGGGTCACCAATGAAGTCTTAATTGCTCAATTCAACATTCTGTTCTTTTCTCCTGATCCAGAGATTCTCAGGCTTCGCTGCACGTTAGAATTTCCTGAGCAGCTTTTTTTAAAAGTCCAGATTCCCAAGTTGGGAAAATTCAATTAGTTTAAAACCTCTGGAAATGGATCCTAAGCAATATTGTTGTTTAAAACTCTCCAGGTAATTTCCACGTCAGTGGAGGATGAGCACCCCTGACTGGCTAGGACATTCCCTCTATAGCGCCAGGGTGTCATGAAGGGAACCTCAAGAACAAACCTCGCTCAAGGCATCATAGCATTAATGTTACCAGTAGAGTTGGGAGCAATAGACTGACTGGGATCACTGTGCTGCTCTCCTAATTATCATCTGGCAATTCCTTAAGCTTCCTGTCCATTAATGTCTTAATCTGAGAGAAAGGGAATAATAACACTAATTTATCTCTTATGGTTGCTGCGAGGCAAAATAAACACTTGTAGAACTTCATCATTCAGGGCCAGCTCATCTGCATGACTCTGGAAGTGCTTCAAACACCTCCTAACTCTACCTAAAGTCTGCATCTCCATAATGGGGGTTCCAGTTGCTCCATAGCCCATTAACACTTGCTTTTGTCTTTTTTCAGTTTTATTCATACTAATTGGAGTAAAGCGGTATCTCATTGTTGTTTAAATTTTCATTTTCTGGATGGCTAGTTTTCTTGATCACATTTTCTTGTTCATATTCGTCATTTGTCTCCTTTTGCAAAGTTTCTCTATGGTCTTTTGCCCATTTAAAAAGATTGAGTTTTCTTTTCATTGAATTTTAAGAGTTCTTTACACATTCTAAGCATAAGTCCTTTCTAGGATATATATGTATATATTTACATACATGAGGTAGGACAATTAAGTTCACAAACTCATTCTAAAAAAAAGTGCTACATCCTTCATACTTCATTACTGAATAACAAAGTACTTCTCTTTGCCATCTGATGATTGTACTGATATTCAGCAATGAGGTATGTAGCACTTTCTCTAGGATGAGTTCAAGAACTGAAATGTCTTGCCCTTTATTTTGTATATTTTCTCCCACTTTGTGTCTTGACTTTTCATTTTTGTAATGATATCTGACAAAGAGCAGAAAATTTTGATTTTGATAAAGCCCAATTTATCAGTTCTTTTCCTTACATGATGGGTGTTTTTTGTGTCCTGCATTAAGAAATTTTTTGCCTATGCCCAAGTGTCAAAATTTTTACCTTATATTTTGTAGTTTTATCTTTTACTTTTATGCCTATAATTCACCTTTTGTGGGGGGTAAGGATGGGATTGTAGTTCAATTTTTTTAAATATGAATATTTAATTTTCTCAGCAACAGTTCTTGAAAGGTCTATTCTTGCCCCATTGAATTACCTTGGCACCTTTATCACAAATTAATTGACCATAGATGTGTGAGTTGATTTCTAGATTCTATTCTATTCTATTGATTTGTTTATCTCTTCTTATACGAGTACCATACCGTATTGGTAACTGTATAGTAAGTCTTAAAATCAGGACGTATGAGCCCTTCAACTTTGTTAACAATTTTCAAACTTGTCCTCACTATTCTAGATCCTTTGTAATTTTAAAGAAGTTTTAGACTCTGTCATTTTCCGGGGGGGGGGGTGAGGGGGGAAGCCAACTAGGATGAAGTTAATCTATAAACCAGTTTAAAGTCCATATCCAAGCAGTCCATGAATATGATATACATCTCTCCAGTTATTTCAATCTTTTTAGCTTTCTTGGCAATATTTTATCATTTTCTATATTGAGGTCTCGTACATATATTGTTAAATATATGCTCATATTATGTTTTGATGCTATTACAAAATATTATGAATTATATTTTTTAATTGCTTTTCAATATTTGTTGCTGGCATATGGGAATATAACTGATTTTTTATATATCGACTTAGACACAATTATGTCATCTCCAGAAAAATGATAGTTTACTTCTTCTTATACTCCATGTTTTTTATTTTTTTTCTTGTCTTATTTCGTTGCTAGGAACTTCATTCAGTACAGTGTTGAATGGAAGTAGAAGTGGACATTTTTAACCTTGTTCCTAATCTTAGGAACAAAAGGTATTCACCATAAATTTTGCAATGTGTTGAGGTGATATATAATTTTTCTCATTTATGCTGTTAAGGTAGTTAATTACATGATTTTATTTTCAATTTTGCAACAAACTGTATTCCCAGACAAATCTCAGTGGTCATGCTGCATTATCTTTTTGTATACTTTGCCAGATTCAATCTGCTAATATTTTATTACAGATATTTGCATCTGTGTTCCTTAAGGATATGGATCTGTAGTTTTCTTGTAATGCTTTTGTCTGTATTTGGTTTCAGAGTTCTTTCAGGCTCGTAAAACATGATGGGATACAACTTTCCTTTTTGTTTTTTCAAAGAGATAGTTTCATATGAGTATTTTTTATTCTTTAAAATTTGACATAATTTGCTATTTGAGCTTGCAATTTTCTTTGAGGGGAGGTTTTAGATTGTGAATTAAATTTCTTAAATACATTCAGGGTATTCATATATGCAATTTCTTCTTGAGATAGTTTTTTTCCAAGAAATTATTGCATTTTATCAAAGATATGTGCTTCATTAGCATAAAGGTGTTCATTATATTAGCTTATTGTCATTTTAGTATCGATAACTCTGGTAGTGCTAGTCACTGTTTCATTTTTTTTTATAAATTGATCATTTGTGGGTTTCCTTCTTGATTAGTATTCTAGAGCCTTACCATTTCATAAGTCTTTTCAAAGAATCACTTTTGGTTTTGCTAATTTTCTCTATTGGTTGTTTTCTACTTCATTGGTTAACTTTGAGTTTAACTTGTTCTTCTTGTTCTAACTTCCTAATGTGGAAACTTAAGTCGTGATTTTGAACCTTCTTTTATAATACAGGTTTTAATGCTATGAAATTCCCTCTTCATATCATTTTAGCTGCACCCCAGGAATTTTGACATGTCATGTATTTATATCATCCAATTAGACACCATCTTCTACTTTCATTTGTGATTTGTTCTTTGACTGAGGGGGTATTTATATATGTTGTTATTTTTCAAATATTTGGGAGATAATATAGATATTTTAGTATTCTTGATTCTTAATTAAATTAAATAATAGAGACCATGTCTTGTAAGAATTCATAGAACATTGTATGTGCATTTGAAAGAAAAGAATATATATTCTGTAGAGGGTGTTTTATAAATATTGATTAGGTTAGATATGTTGATGATGTGGTTAAAAATCTATTTCCTTATTTTTGTCTTTTTATTTATTTGTTTATTTTTGCCTTGACCACTTGCATTTTATTTTTAATAGGATTCACCTACTGCCAATCTTATAAACATTTTACCATTTTTATAAGAGGAAATAAATTAAGAGGGTTCAATCTGTTACAAAAAAAAAATGTCAGTATTTCCAAATGTCTTGATCACTCGCATTTTATTTTTATTTTTTTTTATTTTTATTAAATCATAATTGTGTACATTAGTGCAATCATGGGGCACAATGTGCTGACTTCATATACAATCTGAAATATTTTCATCAAATTGTTTAACATAGCCTTCATGGCGTTTTCATAATCATTATATGTAGACTGGTATTCTACATTTAGTAAGTTTCATCTGTACCCTTCTAACATGCGCCATAGGTGTGATCCCACCAATTGCCCTTCCTCCACTCATCCTCCCTCCTCCCCTCTCCTCTCTTGCCCTTTTCCCCATATTCTTGTGCTATAATTGGGTTTTGCCTTCATATGAAAGCTATAAATTAGCTTCATAGTAGGGCTGAGTACATTGGATACTTTTTCTTCCATTCTTGAGATACTTTGCTAAGAAGAATATGTTCCAGCTCCATCCATGAAATGAATGAGATGTAAACATGAAAGAGATAAAGTCTCCATCTTTCTTTAAGGCTGCATCATATTCCATGGTATACATGTGCCACAATTTATTAATCCATTCATGGGTCGATGGGCACTTGGGCTTCTTCCATGACTTAGCAATTATGTATTGGGCTGCAATAAACTTTCTGGTACAGATATCTTTATTATGATGTGATTTTTGGTCTTCTGGATACATACCTAGTAAAGGAATTATAGGATCGAATGGCAGGTCTATTTTTAGATCTCTAAGTATTCTCCAAACATCCTTCCAAAAGGAAAGTATTAGTTTGCATTTCCACCAGCATTGTAGAAGTGTTCCCTTTTCTCCACATCCACGCCAGCATCTCTGGTTTTGGGGTTTTGTTATGTGGGCTAATCTTATTGGAGTTAAATGATATCTCAAAGTAGTTTTGATTTGCATTTCTCTGATGATTAATGATGGTGAGCATTTTTTCATGTGTCTGTAGGCCGTGCTTCTCTCTTTAGAGAAGTTTCTCTTCAAGTCCTTTTCACACTGAGATGG
>CAUYRH010045812.1:0-13952 GCA_963574655.1 Perodicticus potto
AGAATTTGCTCCCCTCCTGGGTCCTCTTGCCTGGAGGTTTAGTTCTTCCTCTACTTATAATTCTTTCCTATAAATAAATCCTCCTCTACTTATAATTCTTTCCTATAAATAAATCCTAACTTACCACCACTATTGTGGTCCGTTGATTCCTTCTTCAAATCGCCAAGACCAAGAGCCTGAAATTCTGGTATCAAAATGGTAACGGCTTATAAACTGAGTAAAATCAAACCACAGAGCAGATACCCAGCAGCAGGAGAGAGGGGAAAGAGTAGAAATATCATCTACTGGATGCTAATTCTTCTGTTGTTGTTGTTTTGTTTGTTTGTTTGTTTGTTTTCCAGTTAGAAATAATACTACAAATTAAAGTCATGAAAAATCATGGGTTTTAATACTGGAAGGCATAGTGTAAAGAAAAGGAATAATTTGGGTAACTTTGTTGCCTAAATGGCTTCATAATGAATTAAGGGAAAGCCCTTAACTGAGAAAATGTTGCCTTACTGTGTACCAGCCACTTTTTGCTAAATAGTAATTTAGTTTCTACTTCCCACCCACAGCCCACACGAAAAGCAATATTTTGGTTTTTCACTCTTACATTTTAAAATTTTAATTCACTCTCACAATTTCTGTTTGGTTCACTTTCCAAATAGAAAGTGCTTGTTTTCCTACCATAACATAGAAAGGTTCTATTCCTTCATCAGTGCGCATTTTAAATGTTAATGATTTAAGTTCCCTTTTCTGTTTCTCTATTATCTGTAGTCTCAAGAGTATGGGTTTTCCTATTGGTTACATTTAGTTTTAGTTTCCATTTAGGGTTCAGTTTTACGTTTATGGCATTCGTTTCTTGGCCATGTCATTGAACTTTACCACCTGCACGCACATTGGGCTTCATCTTCCAGCTTCTCACAGGAGACTGTTGCCATTTATGACTAACAGTGAATGTGCGGCTTCAGAGAGATTTCCCCAGACATTAGATTTGGTGGTTTGATCCCAGCTAAAAGACGAAACAAATTTTCTTCAATCCGTAAAATAGCTTAGACTCTGTTCTACGTTAGTGTTAAACCCCAAACACCTAAGAAAAGCATTCAGCCTGACAGCCCTTCTGAAACACCCCACCCAACCTGTGGTTCATGTCTGTGACTCAGAATTTCTTTATCTGGCAACACAAGATTCCCCTTTCTGCTTGGTACAAAATTTTGGATTCCTCAAGCTCAGAGTCCCTTTCCTATAAGGCAAGCAACTAAGTGTGCAGACAAGTCAGCAAGCTTTTTGAGCTTAGACATTTTTTGTTTTATCCAGAATTCCACATGTCAGAAAGTGTAAGAGCAGCCTCCCAAGTTAGCTTTGCCCACCACAGGGCACCAAATTCCTTCTGCTTTCTCTTTAAAATCAATGTGGTTTTCACTTGCACAAGCCAGTCCATGCAACAAGATCAGAATATCTTCTATCAGTAAACGTTACAATAGGCCAAATGCCATAGGCAGATGAAATTCGTATAATTTCAGGAGTCGAATGATGTGAATAGTAAAGTTATTAGATAGCACCAATGGCTAAACCTGAAAAGAGAGGAAAATCCCACTCATTAAAAAGAAAATGTACGTGAAGGCTATCAAATAATAGCATGATGGGTGATGGTGGGGCTGTTTGGGAGTTGGTTTGTGTATGCATTTGTGTGTGTGTGTGTCTGTGTCTGTGTGTGTGCATGGTGGGGGGAGGGTTGTTTCCCTTGGATTTTTGTTTTTAAGGATTGTTTGTTTATTTGAATCAATACCCTTTCTCCTGGCTTATTTTCCCATAGTCAGTCTTGGTTCACTGAGACTTTTTTCATTAAAGCAAGTAATAGTTTTCCTCTTCATTTTTTCTTTTAGACCAAGATTGAAATTGAACTGCAGATCAAAGACCATGGCAAAAAATTCCTGACATTGGAAACTGCCTTCCAAGGCATCCATGTGCCTCATCCCCTTCCACACATTCCATATAGAGAGATTGTTTCATTTTCCACCTGGCAACGCTTAAATTGTTTTATTTTCTTCATTAAAACCACCACGCCTCTTCATTTAACTCATGTTTTAGTATCTTGATTCAGCAGGATCATAAAAACTTTTATTTTTGTTGTCGTTGCTTCTTTTTGCCTCAGGGAGAAGTAAAAAAGAAACAAGTTAAAGAATATACAGTTAGCCCTTCTTTAAAAATACATAACTAGGTTTCTAAAGGAATGAAAAAATATGGCACTAGTGGGACAACAGTGCAGTCAAATCTATATTTAACTGGAAATAACATAACATTTTTGTGGGTGTGTTTGACATTCCCTCATACCTGCTACAACCTCTTGAGTCCTCAGTAAATATTAATTACGGATAATTGACAATTACTTTCTTCTAATAGAAGCTGCAGAACCAGCATTCAAATTTCCATTTCGAGCCATTGCAGCAACGAGCAGCCTTCACAGCAGCCTTCAACATAGCCTTTTCTCTATCTAGGGATGTAAGTAAACATGATCTGCCTGTAACAAAGGAGTGTGCACTTTTCTGGGTCCTCAAAAGGAAGGCAAGTTCCTATGCAGGATCAAAACCTAAAACAAACACAGGAAATTTGATGTTTCTGTCTCTGTTTCTAAAAGAAAAAGACGAATGCCAAATTATGATCAAACAGCCTATGCTCCAAATATATTTCCATTGTACACTAAGACTGGCTGTGAATGATTTTTTTTCCCTTTTCTTTTCTTTTTCTTCCTTCCTTTCTTTCTTTCTTTCTTTTTTTTTTTTTTTTGTTGAGACAGAGTCTCACTCTGTCATCCTGGGTAGAGAGTCTTAGCATCATTGCTCACAGCAACTTCAAGCTCCTGGGCTCAAGCAATTCTCTTGCTTCAGCCTCCCGAGTAGCTGGGACTACAGTTGCCCACCACAATAGCCTCACTAGTTTTTCTATTTTTAGTAGAAACAGGGCCTCACTCTTGAGCAGGCTGGCCTCCAACTCCTGAGCTCAAGTAATCCACCTGCCTCGGCCTCCCAGAGTGCTAGGATTACAGGTGTGAGCCACCTCTCCTGGCCTGCTATGACTGCTTCTATTGACTATCTGGCAAATGGCCTAAACAGTTATAATCCTCTAATTAGGAGAATATAATGGCAGTGGCAAATGCCACCAGAGTGCTTTAGTGTGTTGCCTGCCAATTAGACTTGATCAATCTCTTAATGTTTGCTGTAAATCTACCTGTATAATGACCAGTGAATAACATGAACTCATTGCCTCAGCTCAATTTAGGAATTTATTTTAGGAATTTATTTTTCACAAAAGCATTTTTCAATTTGACACAAACATGTGTATATATGTGTGTGTGTTTGCATATGTATAAAGAGACAGGTCTGTATATATATGTATTGTATATATACAGATAAGTATGCAGATTTGTGTACTCTATATATATATACTATATACATTACTGTATATAAAGTACTTTCATGACCTTTCAAACAAATAAAGTAGATTTAGCTCTAAATAGAAAGAAAACCATAGAATGTACTTCTACTGTGATTCCTTAGTAAATAATCAGCTTCAAAAAAATACTCACATCTGATTTTTAAAAGGCTCAATTTATGCAGATTTTCAGAAACATATCTATTTTCTCAAGCAACGTTCACTTTCATTTTCTTTCCTTTTCATAAACTGTGTACTTAACTAAGAAAACATTGAACTTGCCTTCTCTAGGTATCAACAATGTAATGCTAGCCATATGGCTTGCTTTTGTGTGGATTGATCACAGCAAATGTATTTGTGCTTATAAACTCAGAACTTTTGGCAAGTCTTTAAGTCATTCCATTTATATTGCTCTGATGTGCTTAGTCAAATTTGCCCAAGGCCCAAATTTTCAATAGTGATACCAACTAATACTCCCAGTCCACCAGAGTTAAGTGGGAATAAAAAGTAAAACAATACAAACAAACAAACTAACAAACAAAATATATATATATATATATTACCTGCCCATCTACTCACAAGCTACTCACAAGTAGAGACTGAGGGAATTTTGCTTTTCTGAATGCTATGAAAACTCACCATTTAGCTGGGCTTTCACTTTATCAATTTATCACACCAGCACAAAAGACAACGTCTCTTAGCAAACTCTCTTCCCTAAGCTAATATGTGTAGGAATTGTTAGCATTTGCCAAGAGCTCACTATAGGTCAGGCACTGGTCTAAACCCTTTACAAATTTTATGTCCTTTAATCATCATAATCATCTTTTGCTGTAGATACTATTACTTTTCCAGAATTTAGAGATGAGGAAACTGTGGCAAAATGAGGTTAATTTGCTGATGATTACACAGCTCATCAGTAGCAAAGCCATTTAAAAGAAAAGTCTATTTGCATTTTCTCAGTCATGTTAAATGTAGCATTAGAGAAGGCTAGAGAGTGTGAGGGCCATTTAGATATCACATACTCAAACTCATCCAGGGCTGCTGCTCTTAGATTAAGATAATCTTGAGTGAGAAAAATGTGCTGGGCCAGGAATCCACAGACCTTGATTTTCAGTATTACTTCCAATGTAGACCCTGACCAGAATTTTAACCTTGAACAAGCCATTTAACCCCAGGGCCCAAATTTCCAATCTGCACAAAGAGAGATTAAATATTCTTCAAGGTCCTTCTTTCAACTTCAAAATTTACATCTCTATGGGTGATCATTGAATGAAATGTCATGTTGATCTCATGACTTCTGGGTGTGTTGGCCAGGTTAAAAAACGTTAAAGTGAATGTGTCTGCTTTCTACATAGTGATCCAGCTACAATTTCTTCAGTGGAAAACTAAAAAAAAGACCCTTGTTTCTTAAAATTTGTATCAGAATCAGTAGATAGTCACACATACATTGATTAAATTAGTAATTACTGAGTTCATGTTATGTGCCACTTATTCTGAGCACTGGGCTACCAAAGAAGAAAATGGCAATTGTGACTTGTGCCCTCATGAGATTTACAGCTGTATAATGTTTGTATATATATGTGTGTATGTGTGTGTGTGTGTGTGTGTCTATGTGTATAAATATTCATGACATTTATGTACAATTCAGATTGTGATATGTTCCAGAAAGAAGGTAGGAAAGATTACTATGACCCAGTATAGGGGGGAAGACTGTTCACAAAAGACTTTCTTATGAAAAAATCTTATTGTCATATGTTTTTATTAGTGATTTTATCCACATCTGAAGATTTTGTATGTATAAGAAATATTGTTCTTCCCATTATGACATTCAAAACCCATTTTGATATTTAAAATAAGTATGAGCCACCTCACACACAGAGATTCTAGTATAATTTTAACTCACTGTTAAACTGAATCGGTAAACATCCCTTTTAGTTCATCAGATACCATAATAGTTCTCAAACTTGAGTGTGCATCCTGCCTAGTGTCTGGGCCCCACCCCCTCCTGATTCAGTGGTTCTGGTGTGGGACTGAGAACTGAAACTTCTCATAATTGCCCAGTGGTTGGTGGTGCTGCTGCTGGTCCATGGGCCACACATTAGCATAGCAATTGCATCCTACCATATGCCCCGCACAATGTGAAGCTCTTTATATACCACAAAATACTTGATTCTCACAACCACTCTGCAGCATAGGCACTGGTATATTTATTTCTGGTAAGTATGCTAAAGTGAAACTCAGAAACAATAAGTAACTTGGCCAAGGTCACAGAGTTCTCAAGGAACACAGCTGAGTTGAGTGCCAGTTTGCCTGTCTTGGAGACTGTTCCGATGTTTACTGTGTGTTGAAATGCTTTCTAACCTTAAATTCCCTGACAAATCTAAATTGATGTTCTCGACAGATATTGGGCCCCAGTGAAATATCTACAAGACTATAATATTTCAGTTTGAAAATTCATAAATCAAAAGCAAACTGAATCTCAGGAGGCTCCTGTCATGATTGGATGTGCTGCCTAAAACCAAAAATTAAAATAAAGACTCATGAACCATATGAAAAATATTGGTTTGGCATTCAATTTTATTTGTTTATAAAATAAAATAGATAAAATCTTATTTGAGTCTTGAAAAATATTTCTCTATAGAGAAAAATGAATCATTCTGGAGGTTACAGCCACTCCAATGTTATTTTTTATGAAATATAATTTTAATTGAAATGCTACAGTTACAAAGATTTGAGCTGAGTGTGAGATGTTTGCTTGAGTTTTGGTGACACCTGAGTAAAAGGAAAAACATTCTGATACATCTCCCAGCATTATTAAGACAGAATAGAATTCCTGCAATATACCATCATTTTAATTTTCATTGAAATGTATTTTTCACACCTTTGCCTTGTTCATCAAATATATATAAAAATGGAACAGCTTGACTCTAATAGTGAAAAAAAAGGAGAAAGACAAGACGAGCTCCCTTTCTTGGGGTTTTAAAACCACGCTCAGCACACCCTCTCACAAAGTGAGAACGGGCATTCCTTCAAGAAGGTTTTCCCCAGAGATGAATCCTTATTTGCACGTACCATTTACAGCTTTGCCATGTGAATTCAGATGAAAATGGAACTCAGTGGGGGGGGCATAATTAATTGAATCAACTCAAGTCCTTTGATGAAAAATATACAAGTGAAAACTGGAGGGTTTCAGAGCTCTTCTTCTTACCTTAATTCCATTTACAAGAAAAGCATTCTGACATTGTGAAAATGGTGTAACGTTATTCAAATGCACAAATGCCTCAGGTCTAGAGACAAACCTGTATTTAGCATTTTTTGGAAAATGCACTTGATTTTTTTGGCAAATACTTCGCTCATTACCTCGTTTGGACATCTCCCATTAGGTTAGCAACTATCCTCTTCTAAAAGCCAGAGCAACACCAGGAAACCATAAAACTCACCAAGTCAAAATGCAGAAAACAGTCTGCATCTTATTTTACCCCTCCTTTTTTTTACCAGAATCTTGTTCTAAAACTTTAATTTCTATCATGGCAGACTAAAGCAATCCATCGGCCTACTTTGACTGGAATTACTCAGTATTACAGTGTGCAGCATTTCTCCATTGAAACTGTTATTTAGCTTGCACCAAAATTTTAGTGGTCCACAAAATATGGAAGTTATGTGGTTATAGGAACTGTGCTTAAAGAATCAAAAAAGAGATCCCTTTTAGTGAAGGAAATGGAGTAAAATAAAGAAAATATTGGAGATGTTTAAACTTCTCACTTTAATTTTAGGAACCATCAACAGCCATCAATAATGTAAAAGTATCGGAAGATGCTCTGAGCTTAGAAAAAGTGCTAAGTTGGGGCCAGGTGCGGTGGCTCACATCTGTAATCCTAGCACGCTCTGAGACCAAGGCAGATGGATTGCTTGAACTCAGGAGTTGGAGACCAGCCTGAGCAAAAGTGAGACCTCATCTCTACTAAAAATAGAAAAACTAGCCTACCGGGGTGTTGTGGGTGTTGTAGCAGGGTTCCTGTAGTCCTAGATACTTGGGAAGCTGAGGCAAGAGAATTTCTGGAGCCCATGAGATGAGATTGCTGTGAACTATGACACCACAGCACTCTACCCAGGGTAACAGAATGAGATTCTGTCTCAAAAAAAAAGAAATTTTTTTTGAGTTGAAGTACAGAGGACACCTAAATGTCAGCTGCAGCTACCTCAGTACTTAAGAGCAGAATATCTGGAGGAAAGAAAGAAAGATAAGAGGAGGCATTTAGCCAATAGTTAGTAGGCATTATGATTGTCATGGAGACTCTGTAATGCATGGATGCTTGACGTTTGTCTCTGGCCTTGATAAACTCAAATCTAGTGACAGGAACTTACACGTGTATAATCAAGGTAGAGGGGTTACTATCATCACTTTTAAAAAGTAATCCCCATTCTGTATCAAGAGCTTTACACATCTCTGCTCATTTACCCAAGTCATTGCCAGCCTCTATTTACAGATGTGAGAACAGATTACAGACTTGTCCCAGGCACACAGCTAATAAGTAATGGAGCTCAAATTTTCTTCTTGTTTCCTTTCCTAAAGAAGTCATGTAAGACACAGGTCTTATTGACTAAAATGTACAGCAGTGACAGGTGAGATACAAAAGGTAAGAGAGATAAACACGATTTAGTGAGGACTTACTATGCTACGTTTTATAGAAATCACTCCCCCTGTAAAGATGGAGATGGAAGGGCTGGACCAGAAAGACTCCAGATTAAGTAGATTGATTTTGAAGTACAATTCTATCCAGATTAAGTAGAATGATTTTGAAGTATTTCTTCTTTTTCTATTGTCTATAAGATTTGGCATGGTCTGTTTCTTGAAATTATTTTTTACTTTTATTTATAAATATTAATTGTCTATTTTTTGAGAATTTGGGGAAAAAAAATAAGAAGTTAACTGATGACTCCATACTGAGCCTCAGAGTCAAAGCATTCTATAATAAACATACTATTATCTGGATGTGAATGTTACTTTCTTTGCATTATTGTTATTATTATTGCTTAATATTTTGATGCAGCCATTGTCTGATTTCTTTTCTGAATGTACTTATCTTCATTCATTCTTTACGAGGTTTTTGTTTCTAGTCCTTATCTTAAACATTGTTATTGTTATTAAATTTTAAGTCTTTTTAATTCTGTGAAGGCAAAAAGTGGAAACCTAATAAACACATGTATATGTAAAAAATAAAAATATATATATATTTAAAAAGAGGGAGATGGAAGGGCAGGACCAGAAAGACTCCAAAGAGGAAGTAATTTTTGTGTTGGGTCTTAAAATGAGTAAGATTTGCCTCGTTCTGATCTGTCTCCAGCCCAAGAAAACCCAAAGAGGCATAAGGATGTGAGGACCATGGTTTGGCAAGGACACAAACTGTAAGAGGCAGTGGCCGGGAAAACTGGCTAAGTATAAATTGAAAGAGTTTTGAATTATCTCACTAAAGGCTTGGGTTTAATACAATGGCCAGAGCGGAAAGTGAGGGAAATGTAAAATGAGTGGCAATTTATACCTCTTCTATACACCCTACCAATCCTAATGCATAAAGTATCAGTCAAGGGTGTCCAACCTTTTTTGTTTTCTCCAGCATATTGGAAAAAGAAGAGTGGTTGTGGGTCATACATTCAATACATGAACCCTAATGAAAGCTGACGAACTAAAAAGAAAGGTCCGAGCATAATTTTCCTGATATCCAACACCACAGATATACAAAGCAGCCCTCAAATAATCCACATGAGTCCTGCAGGCCATAGGTTGGGCACCTCTGAGTGATGTTCAGTGTATAGTTGTTGAATTACATTGAGGACTGTGCGATTTTCTCATGAGTAAATAAATGTTAACATACTAAAGTATTAGTGATACTAATTGATATGATTGCTTTAGTGCCTCTCTCTCTCAAGCACCAGGCATTTTGAATATCTTTCCACCCATATAACAATTCAATAAGATTACCATCATTGTCTAAATTTTATATGTGAAGAAACTGAGTTATGCAAATTGCTAAAGCCAAACACTAAAGTGTCTAATCCTAATACCTATACTGTCTGTTCTTCTATACAGTTTTTCCAGATGCACTGAAGGATTTGTATAAATCTATTCAAAGTACTTGCTTCACTCTGACTCTGATCCCCTCTCCCTTCGTCCCCCTCTCACCATGACTTGGACAAGCCATGTGCAACATGGCAGCTTGGGTTGGAGGTGAGACGTGAGCTGGTGAGCACAGTGAAGGTAAGGGACCCCTATGGGATCAGAACTATTAGTTTTTTGTTTCATATTTTTTCAAAATAGTGCAAACAGATGCAGTGAGCAGGACTGTGGCCTCAGAGTGCATGGAGGAGAGCTGAGGCAGAGAAGAAGCCTGGCAGTACCGAAGTGAGATGATGATGGCAGGACGCCAGATGAGGAAAACAGATCACAACACTTGAGTGATCCTTGGGTTTTGCAGATGAGAGTGTGCACCTGCCAAAGAGGAACTGGAGTTGGAGAATATAAAGAACCTGACTTAAATTAAAGAGGAAACAAATCCACAGAGGAAGTCCGGAAAAGGCTCCCAGGGAAAACTGTGCTTATTCATTACTTCCCAGGCCAAATCCTATACTGCCTGATACGTGTGTTTGTTAAACCCCGACACCGTGGCTTCCTCTAGGAGCTGGTAGGAGGACATGGTCAGCTAGTATCAAATGCCACTTTCAGCCTCAGAGGAGGAAAAAAGAGAGGTTCAGGACGGATCACTGGTGTAAAAACCAAAAGCATAGTTGAAAAAAGTAAGAGGAAGGGGAAGATTCTGATCTGGATAGTTATATATTCCTTTCCAAAATGAACAGCCTCGAAGAATAAACCTGAAATAAAAAGGTGAACAAGATTCTCTAAAAACAGCTAAAGCAGAAAACCTTAAAAAACTGTCATCTCCATCATAACTTTGACAAATAACATGTCCTGAAAGGACATTAACTTTTCTCCATTTCCTTTAGCAGTGCATTTTACCAAAAACATTTGTTAAAAAATAATCCAGAAAATAAACCAAAAACATCCTCTGCAAATGTATTTCCAAAGGCAAACCCTTTGTTAGGAATTTGCTATTTGGAAAGGCATTATTTGCTTAGGTTCGTTATTTTATTCTGTTTTTTAAATGCCATATAATATGTTCTATTCTCCAGAAGTGACTTTAAGGCTTTATGAAAATATGGTCAATATGAAAACATAAAAGTTAGAGTTTGCAAGAAGATTAAAAGCCATCTAGGTCTACTTTTGAATTTTGACTGATGAAAACAACTAGCCCAGAGAGGTAGTGATTTATGCCCTGTCATGCTGGCTTTAGTGGTAGAGAGGACATTGGAGCCCTTGTGTACTGAATCCATGGCCACTGCTCTAGCCACCAACACATTTGCTAACCATTTTGAACACTAGAGAAACTGTACTTATGAAAGAATGCTGCCCTCACCCCAAGGGTAGAGGATCAACCTGCTAGCAGCCACTTCTGGAAAAGAAAGCCAAGAATTACTCCTATAAATACTCATGACATTTAAAAAATGAAGTAGATTATTTATAGGAACTGATGAGAAATATTACAGAAATTTTATAGAAACACTGCTCATGAAATAGAGCCTTTAAAATATTGTTTATTTCCTAATTTATTTGCCTAGGGTAACTCTCTTCACAACTTTATCCATAAACCTTTAACGCAATCTTGCCACCATAAGCCTGTTGCTTTCCTGACATAAAAGCTTACAGTTTCTGGTTTTGAACATAAAACAAATGAATGCAAATAGCAGTCTTCTTTGTTTGTTTTGTTAATCCAAAAAAATCAAAGGTCTGTTTTGCCTTTGTGTATCCTGATTAAAACTGTAGAGGGAAGACATTTAAGAATTCAAAATTTCTCCCCACAAAAATTGACTTTCCACCTCCAGGAAACCATGAACATTGTTCTAACAGAGCTTACACAGAGTACTGAAGAAGATGGGGGATATTCTGTAAGTCACCCCAGGCCACCAGGCCGGAAACAGGAGCAGGCTAGCACTGGTCATAGATCTCAAATGAGAAAACAGGAAATAGGAAGAAAGACGGTCTTATTCAAGTTTGCCGTTTCATAGCTTCTCATCCATACATCTTAGAAAAATAATGCAGCCCTGTCATTTAGCGCCTTCTGCAAGGAAAGCCCCCAAATACAGAGATATAACCATCCCATTAGCAAAGTATCACAAGCTAGGAGAGTCCATTTTCAATTTAATGGTTTGCCAACCTAGTAGTTGCTTGTGATGCTTTACAAAAATTTTTGGCAAATTCATAACCAAGACATATGTTACCCCACAGTGTAATTTAAAAATTAGTATTCAAGAGTTCATGGCCTGAATGTGTCCCTTCTCTTAAGTCACTGAAAGTTCAGGTAAAACAATACCTGACAAGCAGTAAACATTCTCAGGAAACATCTAAGACTTTCAGTATTGGCCAGTCATTTGACATGTAAGCAATCTGTTTGTTTTCAATTAAAGGAAAACTTCCCCTGAGTCATTCCTCATAAACAGAAGAGCAGACATTAAAGGAAACTATGAATAATCTGCTTTGACTTGGAAAGGACATTGAGAAAAGGCCAAAGAGCTTTTTTTTTTCCTTAATTGATGTTCCAAGTTGATTTGAAACAGGCCAACTGCTTTCAAACATACATGTTAATAGACCAATACACTCCTCTCATGAATCAAAATGACCCAACTGGTCTACCAACTTTTACTAGACATACAGAGCTTTGCATACATATAGCTCAATCTATCATCCAAAGAATAAATCTATTCTATAGAATGCCTGCCCTTCAAGCTCTTGTTTGAATCATAAAATTGAAGCTTAGTTCATCATGAGTTAACTTGTTTATTGTTGGTTAAATCATATTGTCAAAAAATTCTTACATATATTAGATCAAAATATAGCTCTTTATAGCACTCACACATTGACCCCAAGTAAACTTCTGGAGACAATTCCCCAAAATAGGTCTATCTCTTTTATATGATGGGTTTTCAAATATATGAAGACAAATCTCACTCTCTAAGTAGATCCTCTCTTCTCCTCCCCCAAAAAAGTCATTTTAGACCACATTTGATGACCTCTAGAACCTTCAATATTGTATTACTCTTTATCTGTCCAGCAATTATTTGTAAGGTAATGCACCAAAAATGAAACACAGTTCTCTAATAGTAAATGTTTTAATCCTTTAATCCATGTGAAGGTATTTAAAAGAGCATCTGGTACATAATAATCACTCAATAAATGTTTGCTATTGATTGGTTCCACCAATTTGGAACTAGGCACTGTTTCAGGTATTGGTGAAGCAGCTGTAAATAAAACAGACAAAATCATGATCCCTTGGAAATTATTTTTTGTTTATTATTTGATTCACTGAAACATTGGTTTGAATAAAGCCAGCATGATGGTGGAAGGGTGAAGCAAGATGGTGGAAAAGAAACTTCCAGCGATTGTCCCTCTGCACAAACACCAAATTCAATACCTATCTACACAAGCAAGCACTCTCATAGAACCAAAACATCACGTCTCTGTTAACGCTCATTTTTTCCAGGGGTCAGGAAGCTTCTCTGAACCCAAGGATATTAACATTTGTTTGAAACCTCCAACTAAAGAAGTTTCTGAATAATGTGACAAAATTAAGCATGCTACTCTTAGCTAGCATAACAGTTCTCTGATTCTATAGTTGAATAAAGTTTTGTCAATACAGCCAAAAGAAACTTAAGTGGGAAGTCAGCTGACCATGAGTCAATTCTTGGTCTTTGCTTGACCTAATCTTTTTTTTGTCTTAATTTTTATTAAACCAAAATCGTGTACATTAGTGCAATCATGGGGCACAATGTGCTGACTTCATATACAATCTGAAATATTTTCATCGAACAGTTAAACATAGCCTTCACGGCATTTTCTTAATCACTATATGAAGACATTGGTATTCTACATTTAGTAAGTTTCACCAGTACCTTTCTAAGATGCACCATAGGGTGTGATCCCACCAATTGCCCTCCCTCCATCCATCCTCCCCCTTCCCCTCGCCCTTTCCCCTGTATTCTTGTGCTATAATTGGGTTTTAGCCTTCATATGAAAGCTATAAATTAGCTTCGTATTAGGGCTGAGTGCATTGGATACTTTTTCTTCCATTCTTGAGATGCTTTGCTGAGAAGAATATGTTCCAGCTCCATCCATGTAAACATGAAAGAGGTAAAGTCTCCATCTTTCTTTAAGGCTGCATAATATTCCATGGTATACATGTACCACAATTTATTAATCCATTTGTGGGTCATTTGGCACTTGGGCTTCTTCCACGACTTAGCAATTATGAATTGGGCTTCAATAAACATTATGGTACATATATCTTTATTATGATGTGATTTTTGGTCTTCTGGATATATACCTAATAAAGGAATTATAGGATCAAATGGCAGATCTATTTTTAGATCTCTAAGTATTCTCCAAATATCTTTCCAAAAGGAATGTATTAGTTTGCATTCCCACCAGCAATGTA
>CAUYRH010045813.1:0-31661 GCA_963574655.1 Perodicticus potto
GTGGCATCACAGCTCACAGCAACCTCCAATTCCTGGGCTCAAGTGAGTCTCTTGCCTCTGCCTCCCAAGTAGCTGGGACTACAGGCGCCCGCCACAACGCCCGGCCATTTTTTGGTTGCAGCCGTCATTGTTGTTTGGCAGGCCTGGGCTGGATTTGAACCCACCAGCTCAGGTGTACGTGGCTGGCGACTTAGCCCATTGAGCCACAGGTGCTAAGCCCATTGACATGTTTTTGACATCCAGATTCCTTACTACAATCTTGTTTTTTCAGGCTTACATATCCAACCACAGTCAGTTCCAACCATCATTTAGATGTCTGATGGGCATCTAACACTTAACAGGGACAGGAGGATACTGCAGAGGCCTTTCAGCATCCAGCTGCTCAGAGAGGTCTTTCCCATGCTGCTTCTCCCATTATACCTCTTTCTCCCTACTTCTTTAGTTAATTTGATCTGTTTCCCCCAACTAGCATATCAGCTGTCTGAGGGTAGGGCTGTTGTCTGCGTCCTTCGTTGTTCTATTCTAACACTTAGAATAATGGGTAGCACATAGTAGAAGCTTTACAAATATTTGTTCAATGGGCAAATATGCTTCTTAAGCAATTATGGAAAACTTCAAATCTTGCCTTATAATCTTTGATAAAATTATCTTTTTAACCACAAACTTCAATTATCCATCAATCAAAAGCACATTTATAAGCCACAAAAATTACTGCTTAATAAGTATAAGCATTTAGTAAAAAACATAGCAATGGGATGTTAAGAGGAGGTCAGATCTTTATTTTCAGAAGGTCATTGTATGAGGCCCATAAGTGGCCATCTTACTGCTGCGTCTGACAAACTCCTCTTGTTAGGTTTTCTACCTGGTCACAGGAACAATAAACTGTAGCCATGTCTTGCTCCTGTACCACCTCTTCCAGAACAGAGAGGACAAGTTTGTCATGGGCTTTTTCCTGAAGAATTCTTCCAGCTACTTCATTTTAATAATGGGTTACAGGATCCTACATGCACATAACTGGGTTTATCTTTTATTTTCTATCCAAAGAAATATATGTAGTTGGCCACAGAGACCTTCTCTATCCTATCCTATTGATCATCTTTGTAATTAAAAAATTACACATGTTTGGGGCAGTGCCTGTGGCTCAAAGGAGTAAGGCGCCAGCCCCATATGCCAGAGGTGGCGGGTTCAAACCCAGCCCTGGCCAAAAACTGCAAAAAAAAAATTACAATTGTCCCATTGGGTGGGACAATTTGTTGGTAAACTAAGTGAGCAAAAATCTGCTCAACTAGAAGAGGTAAAATAGACTTCAGTAAAACAAATATAAGATGTAACCGATTCAGAGATGTCACAACAGACACTGGTTCAGAAGTGCCATTCTGATGTCCAGAGGAACAACACTGTTATGGCCTAGGAGGATGTTTATAGACAGCAGCTATATAAAGTCTATAAGGAAGTAAACAATTGCCTCGCAGACTATGATGCATCAAAAGGAATAAGATCACGATAAGCAGGGTGGAGAGCCACGATGTATAGAGTATCTTTGCCCAGAAGACAAAGGAGACAACTGCATGTGCATATTAGATCTACAGCTGTTCTCAAAGAAGTCTATAAATGCAACTATTTCAATTTAGATAGCTACAGTCAACTAACTTAATGGAAACTAGAGGACAGGGCACAAAAATGCTCTACTCCAGAGCAGTAACAAAAATTGTTCTAAGTGTCCAATGCTGTGGATGCCAAAGACTAAGATTTAATCAGAACAGAGAATGCTGCTCCTTGTCCACATCCTATCACCACACTTGTATGAACTTCCAAGAATAATAGCAGATTACAGCTGGGAGAACTGTAAAAGGGAGATTCTCTCTGGGGAGAAACATAAAGGGAAGACCCAAAGTCAAAAGATGAGACAAAACTAAGTCACTAGAAGACATTAAAGTCTCTGGTGCTCATTTCAACAACAATTCTCAATAGTGGTAACTATACCAGTGAACCTGAAACAGCCCAGTTCTGGGCTAGCTTAACACAAATCTCCACCCTCTGGGCCTATTTATCTTAGTTTCCATTGCCCTGAACAACATATCTAGCTTTCAACAACAACCACAAACCAACATACCAAACTATGAGAAATAAACACTGTCTGAAAAGATAAAGCAATCATCATATATAACAGAGATATTGGAACTATCACAGAGAGAAGTTTAAATACTTATAATAATATCAGAGGTGCTAATGGGAATGGCAGACATCATTCTAGATCAGATAGGTAATTTTAGCAGAGACATTGAAGCTATAAAAAAGATTCTAAGTAAAAATACTAAAAATAAAAAAATTATGGTAACAGAAATGAAAAGGGACTTCAACAGGCTTACCTCTAGAAGAAACAGCTGAGGAAACAATCAGGTAAACTGAAGGTAAAGCAATGGCAATTACACAAACTGCAGACAAAAGAAAAAAAGAGCAAAAAAACACAACAGTGCATCTGAGAGTTTTGGGACAATATGAAAAGAGGTTAACACTGGCATAACTGGAATCCCAGAAAGAGAAGAAAAAGAATGGGGCAGGTGAAATATTTGAAGAAATAATGGGCAAACATATTTCAAAATTAGTGACAAAACACAAAACCATATATCCAAGAAATTTAAGGCCATTGAAGCAAGATCAACCAACTCATCAACCAAACAACCAACAATTCCTAGATAGATCATATTCAAACTGCTGAAAACCAAAGACAAACACAAAAATCTTGAAGGTAGCTGAGGGTAGGAAGACCCATGTCACCTACTGTCGTGACAGAATGCCTGTCTCCTCCCTTCACCCAATTCATATGTTAAAGCCTCAACCCGGAGGATGGCTGTACTTGGACATGGGGTCACTAAGGAAGTAATTAAAGTTAATGAGATCCAAAGTAATTAAAGTTAAATGAGGTCTGCAAGACAAGAAGAATCCTAACCAAAACCCAACCATGCTTGTGGATTTTCCAGCCTCTAGAACTGTGAGAAAACAAATTTCAGTTGTTAAGCCACTTAGTCTGTGGTATTTTATTATGGTAGCTTGATCAGAATAAGACACAAAGGAACAAAGATGAGAATTATAGCAAATTTCTTATTAGAAGCCAGGAAAGTAAGAAGAAAATAATGTCTTTGGAATGTTAGAAAAAGAAAAAACAACCTCACTTGTCAGCCCAGAATTCTACATCCTTCAAAAGTAAAGGAGTAGATTCTCAGACAAATAAAAGCAGAGAATTCTGAAAAAGAAAAACAGAATAGGAGAATTCACATTGCCTATGATGCTATAGCAATCAAAGACTATACAGTACTTGTAAAGGAACTGACATAAAGACCAATAGGACAGAACAGAAAGCTCAGAAATAGATTGATACAAAAATAGTAAACTGATTTTTTACAAAGATATAAAACTAATTCAGTGAACTTGGATTTGATACCACAATTCCGTTACTAGGCATCTACCCAGAAGAAAAAAATATCATTTTATCATAAAGACATTTACACTAGATTGTTTATCACAGGTCAATTTATAATGGCCAAGATATGGAAACAACCCAAGTGTCCATCACCCCATGAATGGATTAATAAGCTGTGGTATATGTACACCATGGACTACTATTCAGCCATGAAGAAGATGTAGACTTTTACATCTTTTGTATTAATTTGGACTGAGTTGGAAAACATTCTCTTTAATAAAATATGGCAAGAATGGAAAAGCAACTATCCAATGTACTCAATACTAATATGAAGCCAGTAAACAAAATACCCACACAAGAGAAAAACTCAATTTAATTCAAGTGAGGAGAGGAAGAAAGGGGGAGAGAAGAAGGTGGAGGGGGATTGGTGTACTGTCACCTACTGTGCACAATGTAAGGGTATATGGCATACCTTCTGGGTGTGGGACACAACTAAAACAGGGACCTCACATAACAAAGGCAAACATTGTAACCTAATCATTTGCACCCTCATATTAATTGGGAATAAAAGAAAAACAATAATTCAATGAAGAAAAGATAGTCTTCTTAATAAATGATACTGGAACAATAGGATGTTTATATAAAAAATGAATTTGCCATATACTTCACACCTCATATAAAAATTCATTCCAAATGGACCTAAATGTAAAACATAAAACTATAAAAGTTTCTTATAAGAGGGCCAGGCGTAGTGACTCACCCCTGTAATCCTAGCACTCTGGGGACTGAGGCGGATGGATTGCTTGAGCTCAGGAGTTTGCAATCAGCCTGATCATAAGCAAGACCGTTTCTCTATCAAAAATAGAAAGTAGAAAAACAGACAAGCATGTGGGACAGGCCTAAAGTCCTAGCTACTTGGGAGGTTGAGGCAGGAGCATCTCTTCAGCCTAGGACTATGAGGTTGCAGTGAACTATGTTGATACCACTATACTCTAGCCCAGACAACAGAGTGAAACCCTGTCTCAAAGAAAAACAAAAATAACTCTTAAAACCCAACAATAAGTAAATAACTCAATTTTAAAAAGGACAAAAGATCTAAGCAGACACTTCATTGATACAAAGATAGCAAGTAAACATATAAAACCATATAGAAACATATATATAGAGGGTGCCAAAAAAATGTATACACATTTCAAGAAGGGAAAAAACTGCATTAAAACTGTAATACTCAATATATACCATTAACAAAAGATAAATATAAGACATATTGATCACCTCTTGTAATTGCAGAAGTCAAAAGTGACTTGAGTATTACAAACTCAATACAGTGTTTTCCTTGGTCTACTAGGCTTCTCACAGGCAGCCAATGATTTTGACACATCATTCAACGATTTTTTGCAATGTTTTTGTTAGTTCTGCTCATTACTGGCCACCCTGATCTCTTCATCACTGACGCTTTCTCAATCCTCAGAAAAACATTTAATACATTTGTACACTGCTGTTTCCTTCATGGCATTATTCTCATAAATTTGGACTAATTTAAGTCCCTGATTTCACTTTCACTCTGCAAGTTTAACAAGAAATTTACAAGTATTTGTTCATTGCTGTAATTTAATCTCTAATATTCTTGCAACAGCATATAAAAACACGTACCAATAATAAACACCACTCAGTAAGACACCACCACACGTCAACTTGAACACAGCTGTGACACTGATATACCATACAGAGTTGTTGGTATAGTGCTGCCAACATAAGTGTGTGGTAACAAGTCCATGAACTTAATTGTTAAACCTGCAGCACCATTCCCCATGGTTCAGCCAGTTGCCTGATGGCAGGTTAATTACACTGGACACTTTCCATAGAAGGGGCAGCATTTTGATCTTATTAGAATAAATACTACATCTAGATATGGATTTGCCTTCCTTACATTCAATAGTTCTGCCAAAATTACCATTTATGGACTTATAGATTCACCTATTCACCATCAAGATACTGCACACAGTATTGCTTCTAATAAAGGAACTCACTCAGATCTGGGTATCCCTTAGGGCTGCAGTCCCCAACCCCTGGACCATGGACTGGTACGGGGCCACACAGCAGAAGGTAAGCAGCAGGCAAGCAAGCAAAGGTTCACCTGTTTTTATAGCAACCTCTCACTCTAACTCCTGCTGGATCAGCAACAGCAACTTGAACCCAACTGAAAACTGCACATGTATGCTCCTTATGAGAATCTAATGCCTGATGATCTGAGGTAGAGCTGAGGACATGAGCAACACACTTTGGGTGTTACTCTCTCCCACCATCCCCAGATGGATCTAACTTGTTGCAGGAAACCAAGCTCAGGGATCCAACTGATTGTGTACTATAGTAAGCTGTATAATTATTTTGTTATATATTACAATGTAATAATAAAAATAAAGTACACAATAAATGTAATGCACTTGAATCATCCTCCCTGTGGAAAAATTGTCTTCCATGAAACGGGTTCCTGGTGCTAAAAAGGTTGGAGATCGCTGCCTTCGGGAGTATCTTAGTGTTACCACACCCTGTGATCAAGGCGGAGGGGAAACTTTAACAGTGCAATCCAGGCAGGACTACATAAGCAGCTGAGGTGTTTGCTGACAGCAAAGGAAATACAGAGTGGGTAGTGGAAGCAGGTAGTTATAAATACCAGCGATGAATATGTGACAAGTTATAGAAATAAAAACTGTAATTGTCATGAGTATTTTCTCATTTTGCTAGGAATACATTTGTGTGTTTTCTCTCATTCCCTTATCATGTGACATAAGATGTATTGACTTATGTCATAGCATTGCCAATTTTACATCATAGTGTTTAAGATATGGGATATCCGGGAGAAGAGTAATCATCACTCAAGGACTTTACCTGCTCTTTTAAGGAAGGGGTTAGTACATTTTCAGTTGTACACAGGATAACTATATCATGATTTAAAAAGATGTGTATAGATGCCAAGTCGACAAAGGATGAACTTGTGATGCCTAATTTTATCTGTCGACTTGACTGTACCATAAGATTCCAGATTCCACATTATTTATAGGTATGTCTGCAGGGTGTTTCTGGATGAGATTAGCATTTGAGTTGGTGGATTTAGTAGACTGCTCTCCCTAATGTGTGGTGGGCATCAGCCAACCCACTGAGGGGTTGAAGAGAACTAAGAGAAAAAGAAAAGAGGAATTTGTCTCTTTTTTGCTTTCTGCCTGCCTTCTTTAGTGGGGATATGAGTCTTCTCCTGCCCTCAACTCCTCCCTTGATTCCCTCCAACTTCAGACTTGGACTGGAAATACACTTCTGGCTTTCCTGGGTCACCAGCCTGCAGATGGCAGATCATGGGACCTCTCCGCTTCCATAATTGCATGAGCCAATTCCTTAAAATAAATCTCTTGTTATGTATTTGTATGTCCTATTGGTTCTATTTCTCCAGAGAATTGCCTTTCCATGAAAATGCCTCTAATTTCTCCAAAATCTTCATGAATCTCTCCTTGTATGACTCTCTTCATCTCTTTTGGTCTATGTAGCACCTGATAGCAAATGCTCTACTGGACTATGTTGTCTCTCACAGGTGTGTGTGTGTAAGAGATGGGGTCTCACTCTGTAGCCCAGGCTAGAGTGCAGGAGCACAATCATAGTTCATTGCACTTTGAACATTAGGCTTGAGCAACCCCCCAGCCTCAGCCTCCCATATAGCTAGGATTGCAGGCACATACATGCCTGGAAAATTTAGATTTCTTTCATTTTTCTTTTTTGGAGATGGGGGTCTCCCTATGTTATCCAGGTTGGTCTTGAATCCTGGCCTCAAGCAATCCTCCTGCCTCAGCCTTACAAAGTGCTGAGAATATACCCATGAGCCCCTGCACCTGGCCAGGTATATATTTTTGGACCTTATCTTTCCAACTAGAATTTAATAACCTTAAAAGTAAGAGCTTTACCTGTTATTTCTTCTATGTGTATTTTCTTCCTTTTGTTCATTCATATATCCACTCATTCAACATATACATGCTGAGTGCCTACGATGTTATATTCCAGGCATACTGCTAGCCAGTACAGACTTGTTCTCCTTATTCTTATGATTACAGTTTTGTTGGGGAATAGAAATGAATAAAACAGACACAATAAAGATGTGTAATTATAAGCTTCTATAATTTTCTGAAGGAGAAATGCTTTATAGGAGCTTAAACTGACTTCAAGTAGAGAGCAGGCTGTGCAGGGCAGAAAAGACTAATCTGAAAGTGATGTTTGAGCCACGAGCTGAAGAATGAGTAGCTTTCTATATGAGTAGCTTTCTTTCAATATGATAGAAAAAAAGAGTTGGAGATAAGAAAAGAGTATTCTAGACTCAAGTTCTGGTTGGGGAAAGTGACAGGGGCACAGTTTCACACACGAGAGGCCCCAAGAGGCAGGGACTGACTAATCAGATACTACTAACCATTTTCTTCAGTTTCTTTTCTTCTCGTTTTCTCTCAAGTTCTGCCTCCTTTTCTTCTGCCTCCCTTTTCTGACGCTCCTCCTCTTGGGCCTTTACCTGGGCCTGATCAAGATTAGAATGCAAAAAACCCAGAACCATCAATTTGTATGGGAATATGATCTTTTATGTGTACGATAGTCAAGTGTCTAGCACAGTCCTGACCCTGTCTCTGGAAGACCTCTGCACGTTGTGTGAAAAGCAGAAAACCCAGCTAATATGTTTTCACTTACATAACTTAATAGTTTCTCCAAAAGGAGCCCTTTCTACTTGAATAATAGACTGAGCATGAATAAGACCATTAATTTTTCATTAGAAGATGATTATTTTTTAGTTCCTACTTTCATTTTTGAAAAGTTAAGTCCAAATTGTAAACAACACGGGGGAAAAATCTTTTATTTCATTTCACCCTCCCGACCCCAATATCATTGGAACTGTTTATTTTTTCTTGGCATATACAAAATTAACTTCTGACAGCTTAGGTCAAAACTTTAGAACGATTCCCCTTTGCAAATTCATTAGGTCGGACATCTACCTATGACATGCTAATTTGGTTATGTAAAAATCTTCCAATCTGCTAGCTCCCATCAACCTTATAACATTTCCTTCCTGCTATGCTGATGATGTTGATGTCTTGTTCTCTTTTGCCCCTCCTAAAATTGGCACAGAATTCAGGCAAGTAGGCCAAAAGCCATTTCCAAAGTTATCTAACTCTATTGTCTCAAGAAGCTTGACAAGCAAAGTTTCATTTTTTAAGAAAGACCTAGACAAATCCTGTTTCTTGACTCAGTTTGCAGTCTGAATTTATTACCAGTTTCTCTTCTTCTTGTTTTTTCTTCCTTTCTGCCAAGATTCGCCTACGTTCAGCTCGTTGAATTGCTCTCTCTTCCATAGCTAGAAAATAGTTAACAGAGTTCCAATATTTTTAATATTTGAAAAATACGAGGAACATTGCAAAAGAAATGTCTCCATTTCATAGTAAAATTTAGTGTTACTGTTAGGGTTTTCTTGCATGTTGAATGTTTACAGTCTCAGAAAATATATATAGAGAGTGAAATGTAGAACTTATAGACACTCTGTCAGGTGAAAGACCTACAATCCCAGCGTCAGCAATGATGAACAATTTGTTGTTTATGTTTTTGTTTGTATTTTTATTAAAAGTTATTTACTTGTTTAAATAAGGTAACAAGCCTTAATGATAGACTTAAGTATGTGAAACCTGGAAACCGGAATTTTAATTTCATTATACCTTTGATGAATTTAGAAAACATTAAATACATCTAGCAAATACATTGAGAATAGAATCATTCCTCATATCCCATTAAGTGAGTCTGCTAATTTTTCTTAAGTCACTGTACATATGTCTGTATATGTAAGAACAACAACAAACAAACTAAAGTTTGGGGTCACGATGAATATATTTTAATCTAGTTTTAAGGCCTGGAGATACAGATGGGCAGGAAATGGAATTGTACCAGGCACTTGGAGAACTGGCATCTGAACAAATTTGAGTGTCAGACTCCTGTTCTTGACAGTCTATTAAATATCGATCCAAAAGAAACAAATGTGCAAGATGGTCTGATAAAATGAGTCTGTAATCAACTGGGATTTTCATAGGAAGAGAAGCATGGTGGGAGGAGATTAGAGTTCTGTTCACCTAAGCCAGCCAATTGTTACTTTCAGTTCCTTGTGCCATGTTATGGAAAAGAGAATTTAAGTCCAACTTTTAAGAATTAATAAACAAAAAACTCACCAGGCTATTTCTTACAGATATTAAGAATCTGCTTTGCTGCAAAAGAATGGTGGTACCACAGATGGTGGAGTGAGAAAGAAAACAGAAATAGATTAGGGGATTAAAGTGAGAGACCCCTGAGAAGCAGTCTCTGATAATATACCCTTTCCCCATTTTTTCTAGATCTAATCATTAAAGACTCCTTGAAAAGTAGACTGGGATTCTAAAATAGCAAACTCCTTGGTCAAACAATAAATTTTTTAAAAATTAAAATGATCACAGCTAACTAGGCATTTCCTGGATCTGCTTTAGTGGTGGACAAAGTCAGCATAAACTGCTGTCCTGGCAGACAGCACAGAGGCTGCCAATTTCTTTACTAATAGAAACTGACTGTGGGCACTGTCTTTCAGATGTCATTACTTCTTTTTTTTTTTTTTTTTGAGACAGAGCCTCAAGTTGTCACCCTGGATAGAGTGCTGTGGCATCACAGCTCACAGCAACCTCCAACTCCTGGGCTCAAGCGAGTCTCTTGCCTCCGCCTCCCAAGTAGCTGGGACTACAGGCGCCCGCCACAACGCCCGGCCATTTTTTGGTTGCAGCTATCATTGTTATTTGGCGGGCCCGGGGTCTGGATTCGAAACCGCCAGCTCAGGTGTACGTGGCTGGCGCCTTAGCCCGTTGAGCCATAGGCGCCGAGCCAAAAAACCCAGATTATTTTTTCACAGAACATTCTATATTCTGGATTTAGTGAGGAGTTCCCTTATGATGTGGATTTCTTCATATCCCCTGTATTTTCTGTAAATTAGTAATCAGATCTAGAGAACTGATTAAATAAAGGGTCTCCTTGCCCCACCCCCTGCAAGAAAACTTTATTGATGTCCTGGCCTCTTTCCCACTATGTGGTAGTCCCATGGTAAGCAGTGTTGTCTGGTTGTCCCATTTTTACTTATGTCAGAATTCAGTCCTGTTGCTAAATCAGATTGATTCATGCACTGTCAAAGTCCTTTTGCTCTTACATATAGTAATTTTAACATTCCTTGATGATCATTACCTAGATTTATTATTTAGTCATTGAAAAATTGTGATTTTTTTTTTTTTTTGGATGGAGAGGAAGGTATTTTATTTTCAAATGGTTTCAAAAAAGTTAAAAGAACAGTAAGTACAGAAGACTTCCACGTAACCTTCCCCAAGGCCTCCACTTGTTAACATTTTATATATCTGAGGCCGGGCACAGTGGCTCACTCCAGTAACCCCAGCACTTTGGGAGGCTGAGGCAGGTAGATCACTTGAGCTCATGAGTTCCAGACCAGCCTGAGCAAGAGTAAGATCCTGACTCTACTAAAAATAGAAAAACTGAGGCAAGAGGATCGCTTGAGCCCAAGAGTTTGAGGTTGCTGTGAGCTATGATGTCATGGCATTCTAAGATGGGCAACTTCGTCTCAAAAAAAAAATTTTTTTTTTACATATCTGTTTTATCATTTTCTTTCAACTATACTATCGAACATTTTTAATGAACTATTTGAGAATAGTTCGTGAAAATTTAAACCTTAACATTTTTAAGATAATAAGTTGTACACATCATTTTCCTTATGTTTACACACTTCAGGATGTGCTTCTTTAAAACAAGCACATTCTCTTACATAACCATAGTACAGTTACCAAAATTAGGAGATCAATACAATACTATTAATATCCAGGTTTCCACCAGTTCCACTAATATCTTTTATAAGGACAACCAAAAGGTCCATGATGTCCAATCTGTGGTAATTTTTTGCATTTAGTTACCTACCATATTTCCTCTTTTTTTGTTTTTTCTTCAGAGTAAGTACCTCTGGTAGTTAACCATGTTTTTTGAATTTGGTACAATGCATCAATCTCAAACTTTGACATTTTTTAAGGGTGGAGGACAAATCTTTTTTAGAATACCCTCAATTTGGATTTGTGTGATGTTTTCTCATGATTTGATTGTGATTATGCAATTTTGGCAAAAATACTACAGAATTGATACTATGTCCTCAGTTCATCCTACCAGGAGACACACAGGATGTCAGTTTGAACCATTACTGGTGATCATAACTTTAATTACTTGGTTTAGGAGGTGTCACCAGGTTTCTCCACTATGAAATAATGATTTTTCTCCTTATAGGAGATGCTTTGAGACTGTGTATATATTCAGCTCCTCATCAATAACCAGGGATGATTCTTTGGAGACTGACTAAGTTGTGTGGGCTGGAGTGCAGTGATGGCGTCATCACATTTCACTGCAACCTTAAACTCCGGGGCCAAGCCATCTTTCTGCCTCAGCCTCCCGAGTAGCTGAGACTACACTCCTGCCTGACTAATTTTTTTAGTTTTTAGTTTTTGTTTCAGTCTGGTCAGTCTGGTGTTGGTCTCCTTTTAGTATGTTCTCAAGCGATACTTGATGGCTCCTGCCTCAGTCTCCTAAGGTGTAGGATTACAGGTATGAGCCAACACGCCTGGCCTTCATTGATGGTTCTTAACTTGAACAGTTACTAATAAGGTGTTTGCCGACTATTCTTTTTACATTTATTAATCAACACTCTGCTTTTCATACACACGTACCCAAAAGGAGGAGATTTTCATACACCTACACACACGCATATACACGCATACCCACTATGTATCAGCAAAATCTGACAGTATTTTTCTTGTACAAATTGTTTAGAGCTGGCTTCTGTGTTCTTTTGCCATATTCCCATCATTTTTGAGAAATTTTTCCTTTTTTTTTTTAGAGACAGAGTCTAACTTTGTTGCCCTTGGTACAGTGCCATGGCATCACAGCTCACAGCAACCTCTAGCTCTTGGGCTTACGTGATTCTCTGGCCTCAGCCTCCCGAGTAGCTGGGACTACAGGCGCCCGCCACAACGCCTGGCTATTTTTTGTTGCAGTTTGGCCGGGGCTGGGTTTGAACCCACCAACATCGGTATATGGGGCCGGCGTCCTACTCACTGAGCCACAGCCGCCGCCCTTCATGAGATATTCTAGATTCATCATTTACTTTTCCTTTCTCAGGTACGGAATTAATCATTTCTCTAAGGAGCCCTGGTTCCTTTTAGTGAGAAATGGTGTCTAGAAATCATAATCTGGGTATTGGCTGTGCTCATTACTATCGGGGTGTCATTGCTTCTAGCTTGTGTTCACAGATGAGCTAGGGAGTTCATGTGTGCATATGTGTACAGATAGTGTACATTTATCTATCTATAATATTTATCTGTATATTCCATGAGTCGCTGTCTTCTAATTCCAGCAAAACACCACAGAATCCATTCACTCTTTCTCCTTTCCATGTTTGTAGTTCCCTTCTCCAGTAAGACAAACCTAGCTGTCATCATCCTTAGTGTTTCCTTATTTTCTCAATCCTAGAATATAGCAAAGTAGTTAGATAATTGCTAACCCATACCATTGCAAGAGACAGGCTTTCTAAGTAGATTTCTCTACTTGTTTCTGTAAAGATGCACCTCCAACGTTATAAAAATACATTGGCACGAGGTTAGGCAGCTGTCTGTGTAATTTAGACTTTGTGTCTGATCCGAGACTTTCTTTTTTTCTCCCTTTAGTATGGTTATAATAATCTTTTGAAATACACTGTCTTGAAATTCTGAATAATTTTATCTTTGGTGAAGTTTGATGGAATATTGGAATATGTGCCAATTGCTCATCCAGCCTCCCCAGGATGGTTCTCAGCCCACTCCTGCCCCTTGGGGGCCCTGCACTCTATTGAGATGAAGTCAGGCCAAGACTCCCCATCAACCATGTGACTGCTATAAGCCCTCATTTTGGCGACCACAATGGCATTTTGAGTATCCAGAGATGAATGTCAATGCAATCAATGTCTAGTGGTCCCTGCAAGATAGTATGTGTCTCCTTTTCCCAGTGCAGTTATTCTGGTCTTTGGCTGCCAGTGCCTTTGGAGAAGATCTGGAGAAAGATCTCCTGTCTATACTTGTGGCCATTTTGTGGGGACTTCCTTAAAGATACGTTGCCTCCCTTGCTATCAAGAGATTGAGTTTGGAAACTATGTGAGAGCCTTGACGGATGATGCTCCATTGTAGTAAATACAGATCTCTGCTCACTTGTCAGTTTATGTAATGCAAATAATACATTAGGTAGGCTGCCTGTCTATTTTATTCCTAGGGATCAAGACATTCTGATGGTCACTGCATCTTTGTCATCCTTGGTAGTGTGTGGATCTACCTTGCCTCTAGCTGTTCAGTGCTGTCACATGGCCTCTGCTGCTTTAGAATCACATTATTCTGACCTGTGAGGGACAGGCACCACATAGCTTTTTAAAGATGCTGGTCTTCTCCTAACCAATGCACTTATTTCTCAATGCCTCAGTGAAGAGAGTATGCATTGGGGTCTACTGAGAACTTATTGGGGTTGGTGAATGTGTGAGTCACTTAAGATGAATCTACTCCAACGTTCCTTGCTTTCTAAGCCTTTCATTGAGTTAGGTTCTTTAATCTTGTTGCATTTACGCTGCTGTTGATGCTATGTTTTAGTCAGCTGACCAGACAGAGCTACTAGATGCTTGAGCTGAGACACTGGATTCAGAATCTCCACTCAGCCTCTCCCTGTCAGTATCTGTGGCCTGACCTAATGTCATATTCACATCTTGTCCATTTAGTTTAACACCTTAGAATTCGTTCTCACACCAGGTTTTTATTAATATAAATTAGCAAAATCTATCACCTTGGCACTTAGTTACTAGTTTCTTGGTAGTAAAAATTAACAATAGTTTTACTTTGTACTTACTTCCTCCTAAGTCAAACTTTGTGCTTATTGCCCTTGGGAATGCTGTATCTAACTACAGTTCTGGACATGGAGGCAAGCAGGTATGGTCGGGATGGGTCTTGAGAATAGGCAGTCTCTTGCAAGGGAACTTAGCAAATGAGGTTATTATTCAGACAAGAACAAGGAAGAAGTGCCTGTTTCTGCAAGAGAGAAACAGATTTGTGGGTGGAAGATTCTCACATTTGTTTGATCTGCTCAAAAATCCACATTCCAAATCTCAAGATCTCATTCCTTCCCAATTGGTGCCTTAAATTTCACTTTAAAAGAATTGGCAAGAATGTGAATCCAACTTAATATTGTAATCCTGCAACCTGCACAATTAATTTTAGTTCTGATTTGTAAAACCAACTGTGCCCTGTTGCTACAAGAAAGAAGAGACTTTGTGGAGAAGTCCACAGAAATGCTCTAGTTCTCTGATCCCATGCCTGGACCTTAGAATTTAAAGCCCTGAGCTTGTCATTCTTTTTCTCCTTTTTTTTCACAACTATCATTGTACAATTGTCATTTTTTTCTGTGAGCTCCTAAGGCAGTAAAAATTAGCCAGTCTTCTATTCATTTGATCATAATCACCATTGAAGACGTCAAGTGCAGCATCCCTTGGTCCTTTAAACCTTGTCTTCAGCAGGTGCTTCATGCTCTCCACGTGTCTCAACGTATGATGTGCCGTACATTTCCACGGGCAGTGTTCACTCAAGCTCAGAGTGGCAAACCAAGCCAGAAACAGATCTCTGAGGGTTTGTTTTCTGGGACCATTTTAGGAACCAATTACTATACTGGTTAGAGTCTGACTAGGAAATAGAAACCACTCTAGGTATTTCAAACAAAAGAGATTTAAGACATGAATTTGTTATAGCAATGTTTAAAGGACTGAAGCAAAAGAGAAAAGGAAATATTGCTCAAAAAATTAGTGACTGTGAGTAGGACACCAGCTTGGGCCAAGGAGCAGAAATTACTCCAAAGCCCAAACACTGTCCACTAAGGCTCCTGGACTCAGCTCTCAGCTGCTGTGGAAGATCCGGGAGCCTAGACCTCCAGCCTTCTGTGGCTGCGCCTTGCCACCCACCGAGCTTTTGCCACTGACTTTAGCCCGTGTTCTGCTGCCATCCAAGATGTCAGAAATCTGAAGGGGAAAGAGACACTTCTCCGCCCCTCTCACCTTCCATCTCCCACCAGAGCCTCCCACTGGCAAATCCTAATAGGAAGTCAGCTGGCAGGCAAGTGTCGAGTGTGGTAGCATCTGGCCACCTGACGCTGCTGCTCCATTGTAGCTCAGGGCATAGAGACGTGAGGATGGAGGGGCTAACAGCAAACAAATGATCAAACAAATGATGAGAAAGTACCCAATATTTTTTGTTTTTTTGAGATAAGTCTCAAGCTGTCACCCTGGGTAGAGTGCTGTGGCATCATATCTCATAGCAACCTCCAACTCTTGGGCTCAAGCAGTCCTCTTGCCTCAGTTTTTTCTATTTTTAGTAGAGATGGCACCTCGCTTTTCCTCAGGCTGGTCTCGAACTTGTGAGCTCAAGCAAGCCTATCCGTGTAGGCCTCCCAGAGTGCTAGGATTATAGGCGTTAGGCACCATGCCTGGTGAGAAAATACCCAATGTTACATCTATTTCCCAAGTCCCAACTGAAATATTTGGATTCGAATAGTAAATTCCTGCTAGGCATGGTGCTAAGTTCTGGGAATGCAAAAAAAAAAAAAAAAAATCAGCCCCTGCTATCTTGGAAATTATAGTCAAAGAATGGAGACAGACAAGAAAAAAAAAATATCTCAAGGCACCATTACATATGTCTGATGAAGTATTTTTATCTGGAATATACAAAAAACAAAGATCAGCCACCCTTATATATAGGCCAGAAAATTGAGCAGACCTTTCACAAAAGTGGATATTCCTGTGGTTAATAAGGAGAGGTGTTCAACTTTTAGTAGCAGAGATGTGAATGAAAACCAACACACACCACCACTCCATTTCTATCAGAATGACGAGAAACAAAAGGTTGGCAATGCCAAGTATTGGTAAGGATATGGAGAACTGGAAATCTCTTGCTGGTGAGGAGAGTATAAATTGGAACAAACACTTTGGAAAACTGCTTGGCCGTATCTCCAGGTGCTAAACGTGAGGCCTAGCAATTCTATCTTTAGATACATAACTGGGAGAAATTGGTGCGTATCTCCACTAGTAAAAGATGTATGTAAGAGTATTTGTAGGCTTAGCGCCTATAGCTCAGTTGTTAGGGTGCTGGCCATATACATCAAGTCAGGCGGGTTCGAATCCAGCCGAGGCCAGCTAAACAACAATGACAACTGCAACAAAAAATATAGCTGGGCGTTGTGGTGGACACTAGTAGTCCCAAGCTACTTGGGAGGCTGAGGCAGGAGAATCGCTTAAGCCCGGGAGTTTGAGGTTGCTGTGAGCTGAGACGCCACAACACTCGACCGAGAGCGACATAGTGAGACTCTGTCTCAAAAAAAAAAGGTATTTGTAGAAGCTGTATTCATAAAACCTTTAGCCTGGAAACAAACCAAATGGATATGGCAGATAAATGGACAAATGTGTGAGAGAATGGACAAACTAGCACAGTCCCACAACTGGGTAGTGATCAGAGGAAGTGAGGGTGCAACTGCTGCACGGCTGAACACCGCGGAGTCTCACAGACAGATGTTGGAAGGAAAGAAGCCAGGCATGAGAGTTTGTATCATGTGAGTCTATTTATTTGAAGTTCAAGAGGAACCGAATGAACTTATGGTGACAGAAGAAATGGTTCCTTGGAGTGGGGCCCAAGGGAGCCCTGCTGTTGTGCTGGGGGAGGGTCTCTATTGACTTGGGTGATGTTTGCACTGGAAGTTTTTAATATCTAAAAGTTTCTTAATCTGTGAACATAAGTTTAAGATTTGTGCACTTCATAGAATGTTACTCCTCAAAAAATTTTTAAAAAACAGAAAAAGGAACAAGATAATTACATGTAAATATATGTGCTAAGAAAGAATTAAAAGTAATATCACAGGTGGAGGGCTGACAGAGCCAAGACTTGAATGGGAATGAGGTAGCCACATAATGAGGGGTTTGCTTTGGGGACTGACATCAAGTGCAAAGGCCCTGAGGCAGGATCCGGTCAGTTTGTGGAGGGTCTCAGTCAAGGCTGGTGGACTGCAACATGGAGAGCAGGGGTGGGTGTGGGCACGGCCAAGGCAAGCCTGCCCTTTGGCTTTTTATTCTAAGAGCAGTGGAAATCATGAAGATGTGAAGTAGGGGTGCTGGCAGAGCTCTCTGAGGGTTTGGAGGAGGGAAGTGCGGGAAAGAGAGATCTTTGATGACCTTTCGTTGTGTGGGAGTTGCGCCTCCCCACTCCACTGGTGGAGCAAGGCTGAGGGCATCAGAAGCTAGAGATGTTCATTAGATACCCTGGGTGCTGTTGTAGGGACAGTGGGCAGTGGGCTGTAACTCCAGGCCAGGCCCATCCTGAAGATGGATGTCGTGAGCACACTGAAATAATTCAAGTCTCAGGACCAGAGGAGAGCACCTGGGAAGCAGGAACTACAAAGGGGACATGAATGACATGAGTTTTGCTGGAAAGACTAGTGCTGCCAGATGTTAGGGACCTAAACTATAAAAGTGCTTCTTTAAGAAGTGATGCCAAGCACCTGCTCCTGGCCAGGCCTGGAGAACCCCACTGTGAGCAGAGCCTGTCCTGGACTCGGTGCTGACTGCCTGACACTGAGTCTTCCAGAGTGGGGGCCACAGGAAGACCCATTGAAATAGAGTGGCTGGAGGCATCTGGATTTCCCACGTTCCCTGGGTGATGTTTTTGCATAAGGTAGTTTGAAAACCTCCCACTAAGGGGTATGTGAGGGAGGTAAGGGTGTGCGTGAGAAATGGAGGAGAGAGGAGACAGCAATTTCCTCTTTCCTTCTCTGAGGGTGGGGCTGTTTCCAAGTTGAGGAAAGCAGGTCTGTTCTGTAAGCCTTTGCTATGAGTGTGTGTGTGTTTGCGCGTGCGTGGGGGGCGGGAGGGGGGGCGGGCACGGTGTCCCAGGAGGACAGAGTTTGCATTGATGGAAACCCTTCCCAGCCCTTTGATGCCTCTTTCTCGCTGCCCTAAAGTTAACCACTCAGTCCTGTGTGCGTCCCGCCCGTGCTGCGCTCACTCCGGCCAGGATGGCATCCTGTCTGGCCCTACGCATGGCGCTGTTGCTCGTCTCTGGGGTCCTGGACCCTGCGGTGCTCACAGGTAAGGGGTGCAGGCCCTCAGCTCTGCTGCCACAGTCCCCCCAGGGCCAGGAACTACCTTGGGGCCGGATTCTCCCATCTCCATTGGGAAGGAGGTGGGATGGCCATTTGGGGGATTCTTCAAAGCTCCTATAAGAACGGCCGGCAGCAGCTGTGCAGGGTGAATGTCACAAGGAATCATTAGTGAGAGGGACAAGAGCCTCTGCAGTAGGAAGGTGACTTAGGGACAAAGCCCAGCGTCCCTGGTCTGGGTGCCATGGACGCAGGGATTACTCCAATGCTCTAAAACCCAAAGGCTCCTAGATCTGGGAGGCGAAGGAACAACAGGCACAGGCCCAGCCACTTGGGTGAAAGAACACAGAGCCTTTGCTGGTTACTTTTCAAACCCTGCCCCTGGTTTTCTGTAATGTCCTTAGAGAATAAAGATCCAGATATTATCACCATCTCAGGAAAAATTTCAGGAGAGAGTATAGGGCCTGGAATCCCTCTGCAGATGGTGCAGACACTGGATTCAGGCTCTTTGGAAGTCAAAATGGCTAGGTCTGGGGAGCTAGATGGACTGGCCCAGGCGCAGATAGGGCATAGGCTGTAGGCTCTGCTCCTAGAAGAAAGTGATCTCTGTTGGCCAGGAGTTGGGCCGAAGGGCAGCCTGTCTGTGTCCCAGGAGAGTGTTTCACGTCCCTGGCAGTTTGGGCCTTGGGGAGTGTTTGTAGATCTGTGATGGAGGGAAGTGGACCTTGGTCTTGAGAGTGTAGCCTGGGAGAGCTTATAAGGAAAGGGAGGCCTGGTGGGACTCCTATCTCCAGGCGTGGAGGTGAGGGACCCCCCCTCCCTACACTGGGAAAGTGTAGGTGATGGTGATAACCCAAGAAGCTTGTGGCTTGGATTTGCTTCTGCCTCCGTCCCTGCTTGGCTGGGTTTTGTTTTTGTTTTTGTTTGGTAGAGACAGGGACTTGTTATGTTGTTCCAGCTGGTCTTGAAATCCTGGCCTTAAGTGATCCTCCTGCATTGCCTCCCAAAGTGCTGGGATTACAGGTGTGAGCCACAATGCCAGGCTCTGTCTGCTTCTTAACCTCTCTGTGCCTTCATTTGTCTGGTCGATGGCCATACCTGCCATGCTCTGCCTTCCTCACAGGGACCATGAGTGCAACACATGGGGCTTTCAGGATGGGCCAGGCATCCAGTCAGAATGTAGCAAGTGTTAGGGGACTGTATCAGTATATTCAATAGCCCCGCCCCTCCACTGATGGCGGGATGGTCTTGGGTGAAACAGCCTCCTCCCATAGATTGGGAACAAGCTGGTGTGTGCCTCTAGGAACTGGGGTAGTTATCTAAAGCCGAGGTCAATGTCTTCCATCGCCTGGATCTTGGGGCCGTGATCCTTGCAGCTGCCTCCACCCCAGTGAAACTACCTCCTGGTCCACGTGAGTGGAGGCAGAGGCACTGCCTCCTGCCAGCTCTTCACTTCTGTGCCACCAACTTGCCCAGGCCAGGCCACTGGCCAGTGGCCCCAGGTCAGACTGTGCACACACAATGTGGGTGGGTGCGTGGGCGGGCTTTGCCACTACAGGATGTTCTGAGGACAGCCAGGACCTCACCTGGCCTCACCTCCCCTCTTCCCTCCAAATGTCCTACCAAGAGCAGGCAGGCCTCACAGGCAGGGGCTGAAGCACACCACCCCCATCCCACAGTCTTTGGGGTCCTGGTGGTTCCTGCTATTCTGGGAAGGAGGGTGTGTGGGAGGCTCTCAGTACCCCACCTAGGGGCTTGAAGCTCTGAGCAGGTGTGCACAGGCCCTCTGCTCATGGGCCAGGGTCCTGTAGCACACAGGACGAGAGGAGTGGTCTGGGGGCCTCTTGGCCTCTGCCCCCCCCCCCCACTGGGTGCCTATGGCCACAGCTACCGTGGCGAGGGAGCAGGCCAGGTTGAGCGGGCAGGAGGCCAGGGCAGGGATGAAAAGGCCCTTCATGGCCACACAAAGGCTGTCTGTGAGCAAGGGCGCCTAGCCGTGGGGCCCTGTGGTCAGACTGAGCGTTGAACAAACTTATTTACCAAAAGGCAAGGCAGCTGGGGGCTGTGGGGCCCAGCCCTGTGGCAATGACACCAGGCCTCAGAGTGTGTAGTGGCATGTCATCACTCCATAGAGTCTGGGTCTCTGGGTCTCCTACCCCAAGGTGCATGGAGCCTCCTCAGGGGCCCTGTAGCCCACCCCGTCTCCACCCTTAGTCTGTCACCCTGGTCCCTGCATCACTGCTCTCCTGACAATGCCCATGGGCTCTGTCCCTGCACTCACCCCGCTGGCAGGTTGGCTGATAGCTGTGTCTATTCCTGGCTTCTGAGAGGACAGATTTTGGGGGAGACTGGTCATTGCCATAGCATCGTTCCCTCTTCTTACCACAGCAAACTTAGAGCCTACCGACATGCAGATGGGGGTAAGAATGCACCTTGGCCCTGCCCAGTCGACTTCAGCCATGGCTCTGGGCATGTTCTGCCGCTGGCCCCTGGGGCCCTGGCTGCAGATGAACCCTGGACCAGCCTTCATGGGTCTCCTGAGCTGGTCAGTGGCGGCAGAGACTCAGGGCGTATGAGCAGCTAGCTTATGTTCAGATGTGGACTCAGGGCATATGGAGCAGCTTGCTTATATCCAAATGTATCCCCCAGGCCAGAGGGCCCTGAAGTGAAGACAGCAGCTGGAGATGGTGATGTCAGTTACCAACTTGTGCAAGATGCTTGAGAGGCAGGGTCCAAACCCTTTCCCAGAGGTCGGGGAGATGGAATTAGGGGAGAAGTCGGTCTGCTGGGTTCCCAGGGGAAGAGCATCAGGGAGCTAGGATGGGCCCCAGCCCTCCTGATTTGAAAGCCTGGGGTTGGGGAGAGTCTAGCCCCTCAAGCTGCTGGGACCGGCTGGGATTCCACCTGCCCTCTGTAGAGGCCTGCTCCCCTCCCAGGGAGACTGCTCATCCATGCCCTTGGGCTCCAGGGGGTGATCCCTGCCCTCTTAGGGTCCGGTCACTCCCCTTCCTGAGCTCAGGGCTAATTCCCACAAGATACCACCCAGGTTGGCTGGGTCTGGTACCCAGTACTCCTGTAGGGGCCTCCCTGGCCAGATGCTGGCAGTGGTGGGACAGGGAGGTGCCTGCCTGTCAGTCTGTCTTGGGTGTGTGGTGAGCTAGCAGGGCCGTGGCTTGTCCATTTCTCTGGGAGACAAGCAGCCTGTGAGCCCCAGACCTCTGGGTCTCCCAAGCAGTGGGCACACTTAGGTCTTTTGTCTGCCCAGCCTCCAGGAGGCTGAGGAAAGCTTCCCTGGAAAGCCTAGAGTCTTCCACTGGGGTAGCAAAACTGTAGACCGCTGCCCTACTTGGCTGTAACATGGGAGGCCTGGCTGGGCCTCGTCCCCCCTGACCAAAGAGTGGTCTTTGAGTTTGAGTCTCCTCTAATTTGGTGGCAATGGATCATCCATTGGGGCAACAGCCTATTGGTGCTGGGAAAATTTCCAAGTTGCCTTTGAAATGAGAGGTTTCCCCCTCACCCCCAGGTGCTTCTCCACCCACTTGGTTAACTTGGGCTGGGAAGGGGGAAAGGGGGCCAGGTACCGTCCATTTGCCCTGTCGCCGGGGCCCCACCGCCTCGCCTTGGCCTTGCAGCCGAGGGTCCGCAGGAGCCTGTGCCCACGCTGTGGAACGAGCCTGTCGACCTGCCGTCGGGAGAAGACCCAGTGGAGAGCACCAGCCCCGCCAGGGAGCCTGTGGACACTGGTCTCCCTGCCTCCACCCCCACGCCAGGCCCAGAGGACAGCACAGCACAGGAGCCGCTGGACCAAAGCGGCGGTATGGGCCTGCGGGAGGGGCAGGGGCGCAAGGGAGGGACCGAAGGGCTGGCTGGCCAGGCCGGGGCCTGGGACTGACACTTCCATCCTCCGCAGGCTCGCTGGGTCCCGGCGCCATCGCAGCCATCGTCATCGCCGCCCTGCTGGCCACGTGCGTGGTGCTGGCGCTCGTGGTGGTCGCGCTGCGAAAGTTTTCTGCCTCCTGAAGCGAATAAAGAGCCCGCGCCTGGCCGCGGTGCGACTCCCGCGAGTGTGTCCTTGCGTGCGTGTGTGCCTGTGCCGGGCGTGAGCGGCAGGGACTCGCCCTGTGTGAGCCCGGCGTGTCGGAGCCCGCGCGTTCATGGGGGTGCGTGGCTCTGGGCCGCGGGTGCGAGTGCCAGTGTACGCCACGGCCTGGGGCCCGCAGGAGCACGGAGCTTCCAGTGCCGCTTGCGCCCACACTTTTAGTGGGATCACGGACGTGGCGCCCTGCCCAGGCCCCGGCGGACATCCCTGCGCAGTCCCCATGGCGCCCCTTGGGCCTGCGCCCATCCACCCCCTCTGCCGGGGCCCAAGATGTCCCCAGGATGGGCAAGGGCGGGAGAGGGGAGGGGAGGGCTGGGGAAGGCCGCAAGGGCGGCATAGGCGGGCAGGGCTGCCAGGGCCAACACCCTGCTCCTGGAGGCTGGGCCAATGGGGATGCCAGAGGGCAGGGTCGTTGGGGCGCCCAATTGAGGCCTATTTGGGGGGAGGGTGAGTCTTCCGGCTGAGCTGGGCAGCAGGGCCCCCTCCAGGGACTCAGACCCCAGGCCTGCAGTGCCAGGGCCCCAGGGAAGCCCCTGACCAGCAGTGTGGTGAGTGACACAGGGTACTGTCCCCACCCGTACTGCCTGGCCTAGCTAGGCTCAGCAGGCAGCTCCCACGCGGACAGCTGACTTGTTCAGCGGAAGAAAAACGTCTTTCCCAGTCCAGCTGGGTCTGAGAGTGGGAGCAAGTGAGGGGGTAGGAACATGCAGTCCACACCTGGCCAGGAGCATAATTTTCAGTTGGATGGTGGCCGACCTGACCTGCGCACACCAGGGAGGCCAGAACTCTGTCCCTTCTCACACCCCGGGGCCTTTGGAGCTGAGGTCTGGAAGAGGGGCTGTTAGACCCCTCTCTAGGGCTCTTCCACTCCTGGGGAACCCCCGGTGCCCAGGCACCCCACATGGGTAGAGGGCTTGTCTCAACCTACTTTTCCTCCAGAGCACTCCCCAACACATGGTGGGTGGAAAATTCCTGCGTATAAAGGAGCATCATCAAACTGACTTTCATAAGCTGTTTAAATTATTTCTTTTCACATCATCTTGAGTAGCCAAGACCTCCCTGAGAGCAGGTGTTCCTCACCGCAGGCTGTCTGCCATCTTCTCAGAGCAAGGTCCCTCTGGGATTCTGGCAGGTGCTCCCGCCAGGGGTGGGTCCCTCACTGGGACCAGGGGGCTGCCCTCCCCAGCTGAGCCAGCCCTGCAGGTGCACCCATGCTCCCAGGGACTCCGATTCTCAAGGGTCTGAGGTCTCAAGAAGGCCAACAGCCGTGCTGTGGCCTGTGGGAAGATGCTGCGTAGTCCCACTGGATTTAAAGCAAAGGCCTGTAGTCAGTGTGGTCCCAGGCACACAGCGCCCCTCAACAGTCGGGACAGAGCCAGCTGGGCCCGGAAGGGGCTGCAGCCTCTAGGTAACTGGCTACCACTGGGGTGGGGGTGGGGGGAGTGCACAGAAAGAGGCCAGCATTCTAGCTCTACACCTGTGGTCAGACCCCCTGTGGGACCACCACCCACAGACACCCCAGTGGTACTGCCTCTGTGCTCTTCCAAATCTGCATTCTCACTTCCTCCACAGGAAGGGTGTCCTCAATTCCCTCAAACAGCCCCTCCTGTTATAAGCAGAGGCCTCTCCCATTCTGAGGCCCTGCCCTGGCTTTCTGTGCTCTGGGAACCTCCTCTGCCCCCTCCTTTGGAACGTGCCTCCTCCGGGGCCTTGAAGGCTGCGCCTCTCCTGTCCAGAACCCAATACCTCACCCTGTGGGTCCAGGGCAATAAAGAGTAGACCTTCATCTCCTTTATTTTATACATGATGCTTCTTTTAATGCAGCCAAAGTGACATTTGCTCTTCTCATAACCATAACCAATATAAGATGCAGTGACCAATTCATTCCTTAAAACACCTGGGCTCCTCAAGGGGCCAGAATACAGTTACAGCCAGCCCATTGGGGAGCCAAAGGTGGAGTGGGCCCTCAGCCAAGCTCTGGGGGCCCTGCCATAGAGCAGGGCCTGGCCGTGCAGCCAGAGCTGGCAGAGGCCCCGGGGGTGGGAGGTGGGAGGGACAGAGGTTGGGCCCTCAGTGCTATGAACTGGATACTAAGGGCCATTCGTCAAGCTCCTTCAGGTGAGTGTGGCCCATCGTGTACCTGGTAGATGCTAATGGCTTCCAAGGTAGAGAAGGACACGTGCAGGGGATGGGGACAATCCTCACCTTCCGCCTGTCCCTTGCCAGGGACATCCTGGGTCTGGGGCCTCTTCCAGTCCCTAGGAAGGCCCTGGAACATGCCCACCCACTTCCATCCCCTCTAAGAGACAAGAGAGAGGTGGTGTAACACTGCTTAAAATATACTTTCTTCTCATTTACAAACACAGGAGACACAGGCAGCCTTCGTCCAGGTTGTGAGCGAGGGGAGAAGTCTCAAGAGCACTGATTGTGCTGGATGAGAGGGCTGTGTCTCCCAAGTCACATCCCACTGCCTGGGGAGGTACTGGCCTGTCCTCCCCCAGATCCCTCCACTGTCCGTCAGGGTCACCTGCCAGGCCTTGCCCCCACCTGCCCACATTCCTCTGCCAGGTGGTGCCCTGGACCAGAGATCATTGCCGATTTCGGCTGCCCAGCTTCCTGCGGTCCTTATTCTGGCTTCTCTGAGGGTCATCCATCTTATGGACGCGGAAACATTCCTTGAGGTTCTGGGACCGGATCTTGGGGTTCAAAATCTCCTCGGTCATGGAGCTGGGGAACCAGCCTCTCTCCTGGTCATGCAGACGCTCACCAAAGATCCACCCTACACAGGGAGGGGGCAGAGGGTCAGGCCTGGGTAGGAGATGGGCTCTCTTGGCCAGAGGTCCCATCTGTGTGGGGACTCAGGGTCCAGATGGTCTTTACGAAAGGGCAGCTGCTCCATGTACCCTGCTGGAGATGCTCAGATTTGTTTACCCCACAAACTGGGGCTCCAGGAGAGGCACAAGGGCACGTGCACAGGATAAACCCAGTGGGGTGGAGCCAGTCACACTTTGTGCTACACGGTTCTGCACTGACTTTGGAAACCACTCCCAGATCCTCAGCAATTGGGCTGATGTCTCAGAGCCCAAGACACCAAGGGCCACCCCCAAAGCTAGAGGCATTCAGGGGCCTGTGGGGGAGGCAGCTGACCTGGGCCGTGCAATCACACTCTTGTTGGGCTTCTCCCAGACTCTTGGCCTCCTGAGGGCCAGCGTGGTCAGCTGAGGGTGGCCAGCATGATCTGGCGGACACCAGGAATCATTGAGTCCCCTGGCTCTCTCCTCCCTCCCCCAGAGGTCACCATGTGTTTGGTCAGGGCCTGAGGTCCCAGAGGCCTGGGGTTTGAGAGGTGTATCGGGGTGTTGGTAGTCTGTGGGGGAGGGCAGGGGAGAGGCCCTGGATCTTTGGGAGTGCCCATGAGAGGGACTGTCTGGAAATGGTCTCCCCTGGAGAGCACCACGTAAGGAGAGGAAGAAGAGGGAAGGGAGGTGCTTCTGCACGTTTGGGGGATTTTCATTCAGAGCAATTCATGTAGAAACAGGGATATGATTTTAAAAAGAAAGGGGGGTTAGTGTTAAATTCTGTAGGCACTGGGGGCAAACTTCACTTGGTACTGATGCTACCAGCAGGGGCATGCAGGGGTTGGGGTGGCTTCTGGGCCCACGTGGGACTTGCCTGGGAACTTTTGCCAGTACAGGGTCTGGAGTCAGAGTTAGAAAGTACCTGGTTCTCCTCCCTCTCACTGTGAGGGGGAGTTGAGACCAGGGCCATCCAGGGGAAAGGGATATGGAGCCACCCACTTGGGCTAGGTCTACCGCAAAGGGGCAGAGGCCAGACCTAACAGCTCTGGGGGTCGGCGTGGAAATAGTGGCACTGGGAAAAGTCCTTTCTTTGGTTCTGAGGGAAGGCCAAAGGTAGCCTGGGTGTTGCACAGTGTCTCAGGGAACAGAGATATGGCACAGACGCGGGGCTCTACCTTCGCACCAGCCAGCTGTGGTGTCTGGCTCTCCTACCTCATCTTCATCCCTCAGGCTGGGCAAGGCTCGGTGCAGAGTCCCGGGGGTGGGAGGTGGGGGAGGTCACCGGGACTCACCGTCTTCAGTCTTGTCCAGGATGTTGAGAATGTCGGCGAGGTCCAGCGTCAGCTCGTCTGGCTGCTGGGCCACATATGGGTGCACGCACTGGACCTGGGGGCAGTCTGATGGGGGCAGGGGGTGTGGCATGTCCTCACTGCTGCGTCACTCTCCCTGCCTATACCCAGGCAAGCCCTGGACACCACCCAGTGGCCAGTAGGGACGGTGCTGCGGCAAGTGGCCGGGCCTTTTCTTAAATAGGAAAACGAACTCCCACAGCCACTGAAAAAGGCTCATTTGCAGGAGAGGAAAGATTGTTTAAAAAAAAAAAAAAAAAAGATTATTAAAATAGCCAGAAGTTCTGAGAAAAAAATAAAAAACAACACTCAGATAAAGGAAATAACAGGCTGCGAGGTGACTCGGAACTTCTCGTACCTGGGGTGTGGCCCTAGCAGCAGCTTTGGGGTGGTCAGTGTGAGCCAATCAGGCTTAGTGGCTCCTCTCTAAGGGCTGTGCTCTTTCAGGCTCTGTAAACGTTTCAGACACTGGCAACGCCAAAAGGACAGTGGAGTCTGGGCCCTAATTCCTCTGGTGTCTATGTGGTACCTGCCACTCAGAACCCAGGGGTTTCTTTGTTAACTCTGCCCAACATTCACAAAGCTTGGGGATGCCAGCATTCCTGGCTGGCACTCAGCTGGCGTACAAGGCCTACCTCCGTGGAGGCCCACACAGGCCTCCGGGACCAGTGGCTTGGCGAGAGTTTGCAGAGCACCCAAAGCGGGGCTGAGCCACGCCAAAGCACAAAGCGTGTCCTTTGGCCCAGTCGGTAACTTACCCAGCAGCCGAGATGTGAAGGAAACGAACTTTGTCCTCCTGTTGGGGGCCAGTGAGGTCATCCAACGCTTCATCTCACTCCTAGCACAGGGAAGAGGACAATGCCCCAACCACAGAGCAACAGTGCCCCCCTCGGCTAGCAGGCACTCAGTGCAGCCCGAGCATCACTCAAGGCTCCGCCAGGGACAGCTCAGCAGAGCCACACAAACTTTCCATACCAGGGTTTGACACACACGGAAACTGCACAGAGGCACGGGACCCCTCTGTGGTCTTCCTGTGTGGTGCTTTAAAACAAGGCAGTGAGGGGCAGCCCTCTACCAGGTCCACAAGTAGACTGGTGACAGCACATTCCGCAGCTAGTTCCACTGCAGCCACAGTTTCTCATCCCCTCCCCTTGCGCCAGCTTTGGGGATGAAGAGAGAGGTGGAGGCCCAGCTTGGCAGGGCCCAAGGGAGTTGGGTCTCATGGCTACAAAGGCTCTCTCCCCCACATCTATCTTGTTCATCCCTTTTGAGGGTTCTGAGGCTGCCCAGGGACGAGATGGTGCAGGCTTGAGGCCACAAGGCCAGGGAGCGGCAGGGGGAGGGCTCGAAGCTCTAAGGTGGTCCTTCTGAAAAGAGAGACTTGCCCAGAGTCTGAAGCCCTGAGGGAACACAAGTACCCACACAGGGAAGGCACAAACACCCGCAGGGCCTCTTCCCCCCCCACCCCCTACCCCGACACTAACAGAAGGCCTCGCACCATGGTCTTGGGGCAGGGAGGATGGGGCAAGGCTGGTCCTGCACGAGTGTGTGCTGAGCCTCGCTCCCACTGGAATGGGCCTGTGGGCAGGCAAGGTCACTTGGACAGGTGCCCTGAGGGCTCCAGGCACTCACTGAGAGGATGCTTTCAGCATGTAGGTGGCCTCCCGGTCATCCGCGTTCTCGAGCAGCCGCAGGATGAACACATTGGCCAGTGTCTGGCCCTGGTCCTCCAGCTCCTCCACGCGGAGCAGGCCCCTCGGGGCTGAGTCAAACACCTGGTACTTGTCTCTAGGGACCAGGGAGGCAGGGCAGGAAGATCAGCCCTAGGGAGGACTGTGGGGGGGGGGTCCCAGGAGAGCCCTCCCCCACAGCTCTGCCTTTCTTCACCCACTCTGGAAGCTCCCACCCAAATGTCTCCCTTCCTCACCCCAGAGTGACCCACCCCAGGTACAGGCAAGGAGTTAGCCCCGACGACACTATGGTGACTGCCCTGCTGAACAGTGGCTGTGTGTCAGACGCTGAGCAGGCCCCTCCACAGCCCCAGGAGCAAGCCCCCACTTAACAGGAGGGGAAACCAAGGCCAAAGGCCCAAAGCTAGACAGCAACAAAGCAAACCTTTAACCCTGAGCCCGGAGGCTGAGCTGTGTCCTGCCTCCTCCCTGCACCCCCAGGTCCCAGCCAAACACAGCGTCCATCATGCTCATCTGACGGGCAGAGCACCTGGCACGTCCCGGCCCTGGCTCACCCGGGGATCTGCCGGCAGATCACCAGCAGGTCATTGAAGAGAAAGAGGTAAATTTCATGGAAGAGCTTCTTGGTCCTCAGGGTCCGTGAGGTCTTGGGGCCTGACATCTGCTGCAGCTCGCCCTGCTTCAGCAGCCAGCGGGAGTGGGAGATGATGGGCACCGACTGGGGGAGAGGAGGGTGTCAGGCAGGCTGAGCCCCGCGGGGGACCGGGTGATGCTGTGCCGTGCAGTGTGCCAGGGCCGTGCTGGCTGTCCCTCGTGTCCCGCTGCTGCCCGGGACCCGGGTACACGGATGCAGGGAAATGGCGGGGCAGTGCGAGAGTCTGAACGTGGATGTGCATCCCTGCATGTGTACGCGTGTCTATAAGCCCATGCTGCATGTGCATGCCTGTGCTTCTGCATTGCAGACTCGTGTCTGTGTCTGTCGCATGTGTGTGCACCCTCACATGAACTTCTAAGTGTGTCCATGTGTACATCTGTCTGTTTACATGTGAGTGTGTGTGGGGAGCCACTGTGAGTACTGCATGTGTGTGCCTGTTAAGTGTGGTGGCTGGTGACTGTCATCATTGCCTCCGTGAGGTTCACCTGCTTGATGCAGAATCAGAGAAGGGGCCAGCCTTACAAGGGAGAGGAAGAAATGGGACCCCGGGGGGTGAGGACAGCCACTGGTCCTGACTAGATAGCTTGGGGCAGGCACCAACACCTGGCACTCAGCCCGCCAGGCGCAGCTACGTGTGCAGACAGAGACCACCTCTGCATCCTCGAGTGGGGCTGAGCTCCCAAACCCAGTCTGACCTCAGCACCGTGCGCTGACGTGCCCAAGTCCCCAGGAATGCAGGCCCAGGGCCCCCAGGGGCTCACCAATGCCTGCAGTATTACATAAAGCACTGGGGAGAAGATTAGTAGCTTCCAAGTCCTCCTAATCTGTAAATCTCTGAAACAGGGATTCCCCCACACTTCATGTAAACTGACTTCTTGAGGTCACCAGCTGGTGGATAGGGATAGGATGCCCACCCACGCAGACAGGTCAGGTCCCTGCACAAGAATCTCGGACACTTGTCTCTCAAAAGGTACATCGAGGCCACCGTGATGGAGTCTGGAGCCCAGTGGCAGGCAGACCACCTCAGCTGGGGAGGTCATGGGGCAGCGGGGACCTGAGTGTGGCTCGTGACCAAAGCTCCCAGCCGGCCACTGGTTGTCTGTATCCCTGGGTGGGGGCAGGGACCTGGCCATGGGTGCAGCTGGCACCAATCCTCCACTCACCTTGATCTTAAACTCCATCTTCTTTTGAATGCTGATCATCTGCTCCGTGCGGCTCATCTTCCTGACGCCCTCGTTACACGCCTTCACCACCTAGGACAGGGGGAGGGCACATGAAGCCCCCCCGCCAGCTGTTTGGCTACCTCCTCAGCCTGAGGGACCACTGTGTCTAGGCACAAGTCCAGTAGCTGAGACTGACCAGCCAGTCTCCAATGGGCTGCAGTTCCTTTCTCTAGCACCTTCCGGAACACAGGTAGGTGGGATAACCTGTTGGTTCTGGTGGAGAAAGTCGTGCCTTGTCCTTGCCAGGAACACACATAACCAGCCTCCATCCTCACCTGTCAAACTGGGATGGGCAGACCCACAGGGACCAGGCTGGCCTCACACCTGCGAAGGGCACGAACACTCTCCCTGCCCTCCCGGGAGCAACCCAAGTGCCAAGAGGCCTTGATAATACTGCGTTTGTGGGGCTTCTGGGGACATGACCCCTGCTGGCCCGTGGTGCCTACTCCTTAGCCTGGCACACCACAGGCGCTCCGGACAGTGTGAACAGGGCACAGTGCCCAGAGAAGTGGGCTGTTGTCTGCATGTAGTTTACAGTGAGAAACACCGGGTCAACCTACATGGCCAGGTGGGATTGACTGAAATAACAGCAATAGATCCGATCGAGTCTTCGCCCCTTTTCTAATAGCAGTTAGAGTTTCTACTCGGAGAGGGAGAATTGATGCAGGACATTTGGCCCCTAGCCAGCTCAGCGGAGCTGGCGGACCTGCCGCCTCCTCCTTGGCGGTGTTGGTGCTGCGGCAGCCAGCCGAAGAACCAGTGGGCTGGACCACAGGCAAGGAGGGGGACCTCCACCCCCTACCAGAGGCTCCAATAGCCAAAAAGGCCGGACAACTGCCAAGGAGACACCTGTGCCTTGGTGTCTCCTTCACTTTACACTTAGGACTAAGTGTGGAACCCCCATTTCCTATGCCTAGGTCAATTTCTTTCTTTTTTTTTTTTTAAATGCATGTATTTTATTATTCTTCATTACATTATTTCCCACTCCCCACCCCTCCGTGGTGAGACAAAATTGATTTACAGAAAACACCAAAGCTCCTGGTAGAGGGAGAGATTTCAAGTGGGGAGAGAGAAGCTCTCTCCGTTCCTCTCCCGGTCTTTCCCCGTCTCCTCCTCTAGGCCTCTAGCCTCAGGGTATATATAGGTGTATGG
>CAUYRH010045814.1:0-14774 GCA_963574655.1 Perodicticus potto
CTTGCTAGACTATAGACTATAGTTGTGCTTTATCATTCCTAGGAGTGTGTAAGTGATTATATATTGGTTTTATATTAGCATTGAGTACATTGAATACTTTCCCCTCCATTCTTGAGATACCTTACTAAGAAGAATGTGTTCCAACTCCATCCAGGTAAACATAAAAGTTGTAAAATATCCATCTTTTTTAATGGCTGAATAGTATGTAGAAGGCTGTGTGCTTTCCTCTAAAAAACTTTTTAAAAACCCCAAAACTCTGTGTTGAATACTTATAAAGTTATGACCTCCAAAGCCCCAGAAATTATTTAAATGGAGACAAAATTTCATTAGATTCAGGTCATGGGAAAGGATTTGCCTCCACTGTTCCAGCGTGAAATAGACAAGTGCAGCATCCACATCAGGGGGAAAGGTTGGCTGCTGGCGTAAGGGCTCCACGGTCTTCAAGAATCAGCAGCCACAGGAATCTATTCCTCACCATTCCTCAGCTAGAGCAGCAGCCAGCCTCTTCACAAACCAAGCATTCCCAGATCATCCCCTAGGGCCTCTGTGTTACGGATGTACACAGGCTGCTTTTTCTACTTTCCTGGGAGCCTGGGTATGTGGGAAGTCAACAATATATTGATGGTGGATGAGGAGAAAGACTTTCCTTGAGCTCTCTGGAGATATTTGGATACAGTGCTTCTTCATCCATCTCAGCACTGTTATTTACCATGATCCAGCAACTGCACACAGCCACCATCCAAAAACACATCCTTCTGACACAGCGAATTGAAGAGGACTTGATCGGAAGGATCATCATTTTTGGAATGAGGGTGGTAGAACAGGGAAACGCACCAACTTCTCAGACAATACTTGTTTCCCTCCAATTTTCATTCCTTCTGACAAGTACAAAACATTCAGAGCCTGCCTCAGTCTCTGCTCCAATGGCAGCTGCCAGCGAAGCAGATCCTAGTAGGTGTTTATCTCACCAGAGGGCTGGTTAAAGCCCCTGGATAGGCAGAACAGATTCAGCTTTAAGTAAGCCAGGCTCATTTTGCAAAACTTAAAAATAATAATCTGTCAATATTTCAGCTGCAAGGGCCCAGGAGCACAGGTTTTTCAAATGCTCAGAATGCCAGGGAGCTCCAGGTGCACCTTTGGGCCCCCTTCTTTATTCTTAGCCACCGTGTCATAAAGGCCCTGAAAAGAGTGGGGACTACCCTCAATCTTTAACTTGTTCTCTTTCTCCTGACTCACCATATGTACTATCTTTATGGTAACAAAAAACAAAACACCCCATATAACTGGAAAACAACTGGTCCATTAAAATCATATTGCTGTTCCTCTGTGACTAGGTCTGGCCCAAACACGCTGCCTAAACCAGATGTGAAGCAAATACACCTGACATCTCCAAGCATAAAGTCACAAAGCTACATACAACTCCTGACACGAAAAAAGCTTTCCTAGTCTCCATCCTCCACTCTCCACTTCTATCTATGCACTTCTGTTTCTCCCACTTTATTCTGTTTGCTCTTCCTGTATCTGTAGCACAGAGTGGACATATTTAAAAAGCACAACACCCTTATCTCACCCTTATCCCCCATGGCCACACACACTGTTCTCTGGGCCTCATTCAGTTTCTTCATCAGATCTGTAAGTGAGGGCTTTGCAGGAGGTAGTTGTTTGCATCATTTTGCCATCCTTCTTCCCTACTAGCTTCTACCTAGACCCTAGCTGGTCTTCTAATTGGAGGCAGGAGTAGGGGAGAGGCTTTGGTGATTCCCCTAGGCTGACCATTTTAGATTGTCTCTGTTTGAAAGCAAACAGCAGGGCTATCTAAGGGAAAATGAAGGGCAAGAGGGGTGAGTTGGATTCTGTGTTGTCCAAAGGGATTGTGACTGGATGAGCCATCTTCATTCCTCCTCCCCACCAAGGGATGAGGTAGACACCAAGCCCTCTCCCTGTGAATTTCTACACATGCCCAGGTTTAATGACTCATGACCTGCCTCATTCAAAGCCATCCCTTTTGTTCAGCATGACTTTCCATTTTATCTTCAACATTGAGAGGAGAGAATAGCTTGGGAAGGTGGGAGAGAAATAAACTTAGTGGATATAGAGATGAAAAGTGACACAGTTGGCAATCAATTGTTCCTTTCCCCCTTGGCCCTGCAAAACAAAAACAAAAACAAGAACAAAAACAAAACAAAACAAAACTGGCTTTTAGTATCTGGAACAAAATAAACTGTCAGGGTTTTTGTTTGTCTGTTTGTTTTAACTAATGAGAGGAATGCCCTATTCTCTCTGCTACCTGATATTAACAAATGTGAAAGAATATAAGGAGGCAAAGGGGGATGTTAATGACAATCAAATCTGGGTACCTGAGGCATGAAAGAGTATTTTCTTGCTAGAAAAAATTAATAGCATGGTAATTACTCGATCTACTCTTTGGAAGCTGCTCCTGCAGGCCCCTCTGGAAAGCCCAGACTTTATGCTTAGGGTGGGAGGAAGTCCACCGTGTTCTCTGCACCCAAAGGTTTTCTGTGAGCATACTTGTTCATCTAAAGTTTCTGCAGCTGAAACACAACGTGAGGACTGGATTTGAAAAGGATTTATTCATTTTCTTTTGAGCACCTTATGTTGATATTTATGATGCTTTCAGGAAATTCTGGAAGTAAAGCAGATTAAAAGTTAACAAAGTAATGTAGAAACATGTGCAGTGCGTTTGTTTCCCATATTTTTACTACTATTTTAATAATAAATAAATGTCAACCAAAGACAAAAACATACAAGGGATGTCTTCTTTGGTCAAATTGGACAAATTGCCTATTTTCTGGCTGAAGGCATGTAGACAATGTAGACCCTCCATCCTTTTAGTCTTAAGATAGTGAAAAGTCACAAGCAGCAAAAGGCCTCCAAGTACCGAGTTCCAGATCCGAGAAATCATGTAGGAATTCCAGTAACCTTAAGGCAGAACTGGAGGGACTCCTTGCCCAAATGCAGAGCGCTGAGGATATATCTTTTTAAAACATGGGGGAAAGAGCAAAATGACAAGAGGTCATATAATAACACATAGCCTGGGTACAAAACTTTGTGATGTTTCTGAGACCCAACTTCACTGACCTAATCTCATAGCTCCTTTTCCTTCTACCAGATTATTTCCCTCCTCTGACAATATTGCTATTTCTGCTCTGATTGTCTTACTGGAATTTCTCCAAATAAACTATAAAAGCAGCATAAAATAAGCAGCAAGGAGTTGAAGTGAAAATAGGCGTTTCTGGAAATGGAGGGAAAAGGGAGTCCCAAAGCCTTGCGGCTCCAAATCCACCCTCTGCATAAGCAACACGCAACCTTAGAAGTAAAGAACCAGTCTTTCCCTCCCGTGTCCCTGAATCTGAATTTGACTAAAACCCAGAGTGTCACATGCAGATTAAAGTCTGAGAAACATTGGTCTTTAAGGGATGGCGGAATGAGAGGAGATAGCCTCGGTGGCAAGAAGGAGAGGCTGAGGATAAAGAACATATGAAAGGTGGGTTGTTCCAAGTGGAGCCCTGGCATTAGGTAATATGGAGGCTGCCCTGTGAGCCATAGGAATGCCACCAATGGGTGCAGTTACATCCCTATTCCTATGGAACAGTTGGCCAGCTAAGTATAAACAAAGACAATAAAAGTTAACCATATTGCAACACCCAGATAGTACTAATACTACCACAGTTAATAATTCACCCTATGTCTTCTTTCTCTTTACATACAGGGTGGACATAAAGTTTGTGTCCAATTTAAAATAGTTTAACACTGTAAATTGTACATGAACTTTATGTTCACCCTGTATATCAGCGGTTCTCAACCTGTGGGTCACAACCCACAGGAACTGTATTAAAAGGCCGTGGCATTAGGAAGGTTGAGAACCACTGCTGTCTATTATTCCCACAGACAAACTATTTATTCATTTTTTTCAAAATATTTATTTTTAAACATAAAAATTAGCTATAAAATATATGAACTAAACATCACATATTAATACATACATATAAAATTATCTAAGTATGATTCATTAATTTTATAAGGACAAGAATATAAATACCATATGTAATTTTGTTGATTACAACAGATTTTGACTTTTTTATAATTTCAAAATATTAAGGGGTACGAGTGTTTTTGGTGACATGTATTGATTTTGTTATGCTTGAGTCAGGGTTATAAGTGTGCCCATCACCCAGAGAGGGTTTGTTTTAACCATTAGGCAGCTTTGTGCCCATTCCCTCCTCTTCCCTACCCCCAGCTTGATTTCCACCAAGTCTTCCTTCCCTCTGTGTACATGTGTGCTCAGTGGTCAGTTCCAATTTAATAGCATGTACACGTGGTGTTTGTTTTTCTGGTCTTCAGACACTTCACTCAGGATATGGGTTTCCAGTTCCATCCAAATTGTTGCAAAAGGCCTTAATTAATGCTTCTTCGTGGCAGAGTAGTTTTCCATAGTATGCATATACCACGTTTTGTAAATATTCTCAAGAATCGATGGACACATGGGCTGATTCCACATCTTTGCAATTCCTTTTGGTTAAGACCCCGTATTGGGATTGCTGGATTAAATGGTAGATCTATTTTTAGTTCTTTGAGGAATATCCATACTGATTTTCACAGAGGTTGTGCTAATTTGCAGTCCCACCAACAGTGAGGAAGTATTCCTTTTTCTCTGCATCCATGCCAGCATCTATTATTTTTGGACATTTTACTAAAATCCATTCTAACAAGGATAAGGAGATATCTGATTGTGGTTTTGATTTGCATGTGCCTTACGATTAGTGACGTTGAGCATTTTTCCATATGTTTATTGGTCTTTTGTCTACCTTCTTTTGAAAAGCTTCTGTTCATGTCTTTGCCTACTTTTTAAAGCATTGTTTCTTTTTTTCCTTGCTGGTTTGCTTGCATTCTTTGTAGATCCCAGTTATTAATACTTTATCAGATATATACCTTGCAAATATTTTCTTCCAGTCTATAGGTTGTCTGCTCTGTCAATTATGTCCTCAGCTGTGCAGCAGCTTTTAAATTAAGTCAAGTCCCATTTACTTATTTTTGTTGTTTCTATGACTACCATTTGGGGTCTCCTTTATAAATTCTTTTCCTAGGTTGCTATCTACAAAAGTTTTTAAAAGTATTTCACACCTTTTGTGGGCAAGACACAATTATAAGAGGGACTTTACCTCCCAAATTCAATCAATGCCACCTGGTTTCTTGTACCCTCAATGAATCCCCAACAATTAAAAAAAAAAAATTAAAACAAAGCATCATGAAAAAGAAAAAGAAAAAAATATTTCATTGTAGAATTCTCATGGTTTTGTTTCTTACATTTAAGTCTTTTCTCCATCTTGACTTGATGTTTGTGAGTGGAGAGAGACATGGGTTGTGTTTCATTCTTCTGCGTATAGCTATCCAATTTTCTCAGCACCAATTGACAGGGCTTCTTTTCCCTATTGGTTGTCTGCTTTGTCAAAGATTAATTGGCTGCATGTGGATGGTTTTATAGCTGGGTTCTCTGTTCTGTTCCATTGGTCTATGTGTCTGCGTTTTTCTGGTGCCTATAACATGCTCTTTTGGTTGTTATAGCTTTGAAGTATAGTTTGAAGTCTGGTAATGTGATGCCTCCAGCTTTGTTCTTTTTGCTTAAGATTGCTTTGGCTATTCAGTTCTTTTCTAGTTCCAAAGAAAGCACATAATTATTTTTTCTAGATCTGTGAAATCTGACATTTGTAGTTTGCTGGGGATCACATTGAACCTATAAATAACTTCGGGTAGTATGGCTGCTTTGACAATATTGATTCTACTGGTCCATGAGCAAATTATATTTTTCCATTTGTTTGTGTCATCTATCATTTCTTTCCCCAATGTATTGTAGTTTTCTTTGTAGAGATTTTTCACCCTCTTAGTTAAGTATGCTCCAAGGTATTTTATTTGCTTTTTAGCAGTTGTGAATAGTATTGACTCTCTAATTGAGTCTCAGCTTGACTTATTAGTGTAGAGGAATGCTACTGAATTGCGTACATGTGTACATTGATTTTGTAACTGGAAAATTTGTTGAATTTATGTATCAATCCCAGGAGCCTCTTGGTGGAATCTTTGGGGGTTTCTAGATATAAAATTTTCTCATCAGTAAAAAGTAATAATTTGATCTCTTCCTTCACAATTTGGATACACATTATTTCTTTATTTTGGCTCATAGCTCTGACTAGGACTCCCTGAACTATGTTGAACAGAAGTGGTGACAGTGGGCATTCCACCCGTTCTTACTGGGAATGCTTTCAACTTTGCTTTATTCTGTGTGATGTTGGCTGTGAGTTTGTCATATATGGCTCTCATAGTCTTTTTTTTTTTTTTTTTGAGACAGAGCCTCAAACTGTCACCATGGATAGAGTGCTGTGGCATCACAGTTCACAGCAACCTCCAATTCCTGGGCTCAAGCGAGTCTCCTGCCTCCACCTCCCAAGTAGCTGGGACTACAAGCACCCACCACAACGCCCCGGCCATTTTTTGGTTGCAGCCGTTAATTGTTGTTTGGCGGGCCCGGGCTGGATTCGAAACCCCCAGCTCAGGTGTACATGGCTGGCGCCTTAGCCCATTGAGCCACAGTCCTTCTATGCCTAGTTTGTTGGGATTTTTATCATGAAAATGTGCTGAATTTTTCCAAATGCTTTTTTTGCATCTATTGAGATGATCATATGGCCTTTTGTTTTTTGCTTCTGTTTAATGAGGTGAATCACATTTATTTTGACTTTTTTATGAAAGTAAATTCTAGCAAGTAATATCTTTAATTAAACTATTAGTTATTTTTAAACTAATACTGACAGACTGACTATACTTGATGTTGGCAAGGAGGTAAAGCAATGGGAACTGCCGTAAACTGCTTGTGAAAGAAGAAAGTAGTACAGCTACTTTGAAAATCTATTTGGTGTTATCTTTAAATTTTCAGTAAAAATTCCACATTGGAAATAACCTAAATAGGGCAGTGCCTATGGCTCAGGGAGTAGGGCGCCGGGTCCATATACCAAGAGTGGCAGGTTCAAACCCAGCCCCAGCCAAACTGCAACAAAAAAATACCCAGGCGTTGTGGCAGGAGCTTGTAGTCCCAGCTACTTGGGAGGCTGAGGCAAGAGAATTGCCCAAGCCCAAGAGCTGGGGGTTGCTGTGAGCTGTGACGTCACGGTACTCTACCGAGGGTGACAAAGTGAGACTCTGTCTCTAAAAAAACAAAAGGAAAGGAAACAACCTAAATGCCCTTTAATAGTACATTTGATGTGAATAAGAATATATGTTGTATGATGCCATCTATGAAATGTTCAGAATGAAACTCACCAGAATGGTGGTTACTCTTTGAGAGAAGCAGGTGGGTAGAGATGGAGGAAGCAAGATGAAGGCTTTAGAAAGCCAGTAATGCTTTATTTCTTGACCTCAATATTCAAGAAATATATCTCAATACTATAGTTTAATAATTATTATGAACATAATGCCATACATTGTAGCAATTGTGGAATAGAGAGAGAAAATCATCTCTTAATTTTAATCATCTTAATATATGTACCCATAATCTTTTTGTTTCTTTTAGAAATGTCTTTCTTTTTTCTCCTAAACCCATAAATGTCTGTTTATTAAAATAAAAATCTCAGGAGATCAAAATTGCAAACTTGAAAGGAAAGACCACTGTAATTTCATGCCACTAAGGCAAGTTCTGCTAAAGTTTAATGCTTATTGAAGAAGAATTTGTTTTAAAAGTAGAAAATTTATTTTAGTTGCATTTCATAACTGAGGTTTTGACAACTCCATCTTTTTCTTTGGCTTGGTTTATTTGTTTTACTAATTTTCTTGTTCAGGACTTTGTTTGTTCTAAATTATATTCAAGAAATAAAAGTGAGTCACTATTATTTAGACTCATTTTCTATATCATACTGCCTCCTACCTTTTCCTATTGGGTTACATGCTTGTTTAGGAATTTGAAAAGGCATAAAGACAGGTGGAATTAGTTTTGACTTAGACCTTGGAGGTCATTTGGTAAGAAGGCTATGTATGGAAGGTATCACACCCCTAGCCCAGGATGACTTGCTCACCTTATATAAAATCTAAGAGTCACTCTCTGGCTCCTACAAGCCATCCCAAGTCTTGGCTCAGCTCACAGCAGAAATCTGGAAGAGAAGGAAACAACTGGTGATGCCAGGTCTCATCCATCTCCCACTCTGTGCTGGGCTGGTGTGGGGAGGTGAACTCAGAAAAAGCTGGGGCTTGGAGTGCCTTTGAAATTCTGGATTCCAGTGGTTCCAAAGTGGAGACGATTTTGTTCCCCAGGGACTTTTGTAATATGTGGAGACAAATGTAGATATCATGGCTTGAAGGATGGAGAGTTTTGCTACCTCATTTGGTAGGTAGAGGCCAGGGATCCTGCTAAAGAGTTTGCAGTTATGAAGTAGCCTCCCATATGAAAGAATTATCCAGTCTGAAATGTCAATAGTGCCACACGAATGTGAGTGGATAATTACGTGTGTATGTGCATGGGTGTGCACTTGGCGGGGAGGGTCAGGTTTAACAGGTATGTAGATAAACAATCACTGACAAATTTTCTTCATCTCTAGAGAAGTTTCCTTGCTGGAGGGCAGATAATGGTTTAGTTCGTTCTGTTGGGTAGATAGCTAGAACACCTGACTCTCCTGGGGAAGGAGGACAAGGATGGGGCCTGGAGGCCTCCATCCTGGTGCTTCTCACTTTAATTTTGTCCCAAGTGATTGTTCACACCTGGGGAGGAGGGACCATCCTACCAATCTACTAATCAGAACTTAGCATGCCAACTGCAAAGGGATGTAGAGTACCCTGTAGCCCAGGAACAGGTACAAAAAGGTGACCTAGGGCAGCCTTAAGGCTGATTATGGAATTAGCTTGAATCTACGTTGTGGTCCACACCCTAGTGGGCTCTCAGAGAGGCTCATAGGAGGTCTGCATGTGTAGTAAGACTCTGGTTCCAAGGTGACTTCTGAAGCAAGGGATAGATCTGACCCAGGTGGTATGAAAAAGAACCACTAGCCATAAACTTTGCCTCTTTGTCTATTTGCTGTGGCAATGGAGTCCTCCTCTCTGTCTATGGTGATCATACCTTGCTTTGTAAGCGTTTTTACTCTATCTTTCTCTTCTCCAGTAACCTTTGTTTCATGTTTGCCTTACTTTGGGAGTGTCTGGTCAGTATTTAATTATAAACATTCTAAGAACTGAGGACCCATTTTAGGTGACAGGCAGCTGCCTTGAAACCCAAACTTTTCACCATGATTTATGGCACAAAACTCCACATTATCCCAGTAGACTGGCACTGTGTTGTAGAGTAGGAGCATAAACATACATTTTAGGTGTGTCAAAATTAGAAAAAAAAAATCTATCAACCAAACCAGTTTAGTGAGAAAGGGATAAGTTAAAGAGATAGTTTGGCAGGCACCACCCAACCTCCTTGTGAGGACAGTTGGAAGCATTTGGAAGAAAGAGCGACTCAGCTGGATTGATGCTGAGCAGAGCAGGCAGTGGGAAGAGGTGGAGATGGAATAGTGCTAAGGGTTAGGGAATCTGGATTCTCAGGCTGCAACACAGTAATCACTGCAGGACCCTGAGCTGGCCATTTAATAGCTGGAGAACTCTTTTTCCCCCTCATTTGTAAAACAAATGAAAGGGGATGAAAATTAACATTTACTGTGAATCTACTACTTGTTGGATATGTCCATAACTTTTTCCATTTGTCCTTAGCATACCAATGAAGTAGATGAGAAGGGACACTAAAAAATGGGCTTCAAGGAGGGTGGGAAGAAAACCTGACCTACTCAACCAGGAAGTCTGGGAGCCCATAAGAATATGGTTATGAAGTAACCTAGGTAACCAATGACCAATAGAAAGGGACAATCAATGACCAATAGAAAAGGACAATACTGCCTGGAGGCCCAGTGAGTCCAATGAAAGACTTGCAACCAATTTCAAATAGGGAGAGATTTTACACCCCTGCAGAACTTTGCCCTCCTGTTTCTGTCATCTTTTTCCTCCATGAGGGGGACCCACTTCCAACTCTCTTTGGAAGTGCTCTAAACTTTCTCTTTGTTACTCTGAAACTTGTGTAGGTTACATTTACTTTCTATCCACGCTGTCTGTGCTGCTCCAGTTTTTGTTTTTTTCTTTAGTTTCCACTCATTTTTAACTGCCACTGTGCCTCAGTTGAACTTTCTAGCTCAGCTGTGTAATTGAACCAGGTCAACTAGGTTAAGGGACCTTGACCCCCCCAACAGTAGATATTTATAATTCCATATTGCCTATGAGGCTCGGGAGGTTAAGTCACTTGCCCAATGTGGGGTCAGGACTTCAACTTAACTGTCCTGATAGCTCTCATTTTTTAATCTTTGCATAGGTCCTGTTTCTTCAACCTATAAAATACAGATGATACACAGGTTTTCTTTGAACATTTATTGAATACACACAGTCTAAGGAGAGCAGTAGATATTTAATAAATGCTGAATATCATTTTTATCATTTTGACATTTGTATTAAAAACAAACACCCTTTTATTTGCAAAAAAGGGGCTGCTTAGAAGTATGATTCAGTTATTATTAGATATCAGTTATGAAGCAAATGTACAAAGTTTGTTCAGGAAAAAAATCTCTCCTGAATTTTTCCTTCTTGCTAAATCAAGAGTCTCAAGTTCTGAAAATCTGTCCTGGAGACAGAATCAGGGTTGCTCAAGCTGAGTGCTGCATTTACTAAGCAAGGGTCTTGCCTGTGCTCTGGCAGGCAAGTGGTGGCGGTGGGTGGGGCAGTGGGCAGGGCAAATGAAACTGCTAATAATGCCACTGAGCTAAGCACGTCTAGCAAGAGCTCAGGAGTTGCCATTTCTTTTGGTTATCAGGCTCTCAAAATACTCTCCTGGGATTTTCAAGTATTAGAGTAAATGATCCCAGTCTAGGAGGATGAATAATTCAGTGTTAGCTGTAAATTTTTAGGAAATAGAAGTGTGAGAGACACTCAGGTTGGCTAGTGTGCTTAGAGGCAACCCCTTGCAACACGTGGTTTTAGACTTTCCCACAACCAACCCATTAGCACCTCCCCCCACTAACACCCCCACCCCCACCCCACATCAACACCTATTAGTTTGCAGAAAGCCCAGTCTTTAGAAGTTCTTGCAAGGCATGGTAGGCTCTGGTTAAAATGCTAATGTTACTTGGGAGCAACAAATGCATGAATATGTTAGCACAAATTAACTGCTGTGTTTGTTTATCAAATTAGCCATCCCTACCAGAGTATGTCCCTGGAGGGATGAGAGCTGTTTTGCATTTGTATTTAGGGTAGAGAAGGTGGGTTGGGTCTATTTGTAGATGAATAGACTTCAGGAGTTTTCAATGAACTTTCTCTTTCCCAAGTTTTCATAGACTTTGATATTTGCATATTCATTCCAGGCTTGGCAGGAAGTCAGGCCCAGGAGATTAGTAATTGGCCTGAGGTCACAACAGGATGGAGCAGGGGCTTGACAGCTTGACTGCAGGGTAAGAGCTCTAGATCGCAAGTCCATGCCAGCAGGTGAGCAGCGTTTTAGAAGTAAGGCAGTAATCCACTAGTCATGGTAAAGAAAAGGATTTACCAGGACAAGTTAAACTAAGGCATCCTTGCCTTAGTTTAAATGAAGAAAGCGACAAGGTGTGACGGTTCGAGGGGGAGAGGTGTGAGTACAGCTGTGTGAGTTCAGGGAAGGGGTGGTCCTTTGGCCAGAACTTCCTAGGACTTCATTTATTGCCCTGGGAACTGAAGCAGCAGGCCTGGGCTATTTATTTATTGCTTAGGTCCTTTGACCCGGTCCTTGGCCACCTCTAGAGTCCCCCTGCCTGATCACCACAGGCCTTTTGTTTGCATTACAATCTAAAAAGCACCTAGTTTAGAAAGGCTTGGCCCATAGAAAGGACCTCTTGTCTTTTATGAAAGCTAGAAAAAACATCCTGGGCTTGAATTCAGCTAGACAGAGTTTGAGACCTCCTTCAGGCAGTTACTAAGTGTGAATTGTGGCCCAACCCTAAAATCTGTAACGCTAAGCACAAAAGTGCACCTGAAAGCCAACGCATCTTGTGCCTAGATGTTTAAAGATTATAAATCAAGATTAAAGACTGCTAAACGAAATATTTCCCTTGATCTGAACTTGATCTTCATAATGACAAAATCAACAGGCATAAAGCTCTGGTTTTAATATGACTGAAATTCCATAGAATACTAAAGACAACTAAATTTAATCACTATTGCATACACCTGGGGTGTGTTTTTTTGGTTTGCTTATTTGTAGTTTTGAGACAGAGTCTCACTCTGTATCCTGGGTAGAGTGCCAGGGCAGCATAGCTCACAGCAACCTCAAACTCCTGGATTCCAGCAATCGTCTTGCCTCAGCCTCCCAAGTAATTGATAGAACAGGCACCTGCCCTAACACCTGGCTAATTTTCCTATTTTTGGTAGAGATGGGGCTATACTCTTGCTCAGGCTGGTCTCAAACTTCTGAGCTACCAATGCTGTTATAATCAAGATTTTCCTAAACAATTTGATATTATTAACAGTTACTGTCTAAAGGTTAAAATATAATTATATTGAAAACAACTGCATTTGGATTATATTTTCTCTAAAATTATAAATTAAAAAGAATGTAATTAGTCAAAAAGTGTGTTTCATGTGTTTTCAAAAGGTACATTTTTTTCTAAATTATTCAAAATTGTGAGTATTAAAAGGGAAAACTTCCAATGATAATAATATCAAAATTTAAAAGGTATTTAAATAAACAAACTTTGAATTACGTTTTGAAAGTGCAGTTATGTTTTATAAAATAGTTTTCTTTTTTTTTTAAATTAAATCATAGCTGTATACATTAGTAAAATCAAGGGGTACAATGTGCTGGTTTCATATACAATCTAAAATATTTTCATCAAATTGTTTAACATAGCCTTCATGGCATTTTCTTAGTTATTGTATGAAGACATTTGTATTCTGCATTTAGTACATTTCGCCTGTACCCTTCTAAGATGCACCATAGGTGTGGCCCCACCAATTACCCTCCAACCTCCCTCCTCCCTTTCCCTCCCTTGCCCATTTCCCCATATTCTTGTGCTATAGTTGGGTTATAGCCTTCTTATGAAAGCTATAAATTAGCTTCATAGTAGGGCTGAGGACGTTGGATACTTTTTCTTCCATTCTTGAGATACTTTGCTAAGAAGAATATGTTCCAGCTCCATCCATGTAAACTTGAAGGAGGTAAAGTGTCCATCTTTCTTTAAGGCTGCATAATATTCCATGGTATACATGTATCACAATTTATTAATCCATTCATAGGACGATGGGCACTTGGGCTTCTTCCATGACTTAGCAATTATGAATTGGGCTGCAATAAACATTCTGGTACAGATGTCTTGTTATAATGTGATTTTTGGTCTTCAGGGTATATACCAAGTAAAGGAATTATAGGATTGAATGACAGGTCTATTTTTAGATCTCTAAGTATTCTCCAAACATCCTTCCAAAAGAAACGTATTAGTTTGCAATCCCACCAGCAGTGTAGAACTGTTTCCTTTTCTCCACATCCACGCCAACATCTCTGGTTTGGGGATTTTGTTATGTGGGCTAGTCTTACTGGAGTTAGTTGATATCTCAAAGTAGTTTTGATTTGCATTTCTTTGATGATTAAGGATGGTGAGCATTTTTTCATGTGTCTGTAGGCCTTGCGCCTGTCTTCTTTAGAGAAGTTTCTCTTCAAGTCCTTTGCCCACCCTGAAATGGGATCGCTTGTTCTTCTCTTGCTAATACGTTTGAGTTCTCTGTGGATTCTGGTTGTTAAACCATTGTCGGAGGCATAACCTGCAAATATTTTCTCCCATTCTGAGGGCTATCTGCTTGCTATACTTACTATGTTCTTGGCTATGCAGAAGATTTTAGTGTGATGAGGTCCCAGTAGTGTATTTTTGATACTGCTTCAATTGCCTGGGAAGTCCTCCTCATAAAATATTCACCCAAGCCAATTCCTTCAAGAGTTTTCCCTACACTTTCTTCTAGTATTTTGATAGTTTAATGTCTTAAGTTTAAATCTTTAATCCAGTGAGAATCTATCTTAGTTAATGATGAGTGGTGTGGGTCCAGTTTCAGTCTTCTACAGGTTGCTAACCAGTTCACCCAGCATGCTTTGTTAAATAGGGAGCCTTTTCCCCACTGAATGTTTTTAATTGGCTTGTCAAAGAGCAAATAATGGTAAGTAGCTGAGTTGATCTCTTATTTCTCTATTCTATTACATACATCTACCTCTCTGTTTTTGTGCCAGTACCATGCTGTTTTGATCACTATTGATTTATAGTAGTCTCAGGTCTGGTAGCGTGATTCCTCCTGCTTTGTTTTTATTTCTGAGTAATGTCTTAGCTATTCAAGGTTTTTTCTGATTCCATATAAAATGAGATCTTTAAAATATGACAATGGAGCTTTAATAGGAATTGCATTAAATTATATATTGGGTAGTATAGACATTTTAATAGGAATGAGCTTTAATAGGAATAGAGCATTTTAATAATATAGAGCTTTAATAGGAATTGCATTAAATTATATATTGTGTAGTATAGACATTTTAACAATGTTGATTGTTTCCAGCCATGAGCATGGTATATTTTTCCATTTGTTAACATTTTCAGCTATTTCTTTTCTTAAAGTTTCATAGTTCTCTTTATAGAGATCTTTCACATCCTTTGTTAGGTAAACTCCCAAATATTTCATCTTCTTTGGCACTA
>CAUYRH010045816.1:0-29913 GCA_963574655.1 Perodicticus potto
TTTTTTTTTTTTTGTAGAGACAGAGTTTCACTTTATCGCCCTCGGTAGAGTGCCGTGGCATCACACAGCTCACAGCAACCTCCAACTCCTGGGCTTAGGTGATTCTCTTGCCTCAGCCTCCCGAGTAGCTGGGACTACAGGTGCCCGCCACAACGCCCGGCTATTTTTCTGTTTTTGCAGTTTGGCCTCGGCCGGGTTTGAACCCGCCACCTTCAGTATATGGGGCTGGCGCCATACTCAATAAACCACAGGTGCTGCTCCTAAGCTGCCTTTGTTTTAAGTCCAACTCTGTCACTTGGACAAATTATTTAATCTCTGAGTAACTCGATGTCTTTATTTTTGCAAAAGAGGTGGTAGTGGTCTTTGCCTTGCAGAGTAGAATATATGTGCTTAAAAAAATGCCTAGCAGGGAGTAATACCTAATATCTGTTTTCCCATTAGTGTCCCTTAGTGGGGCTCTGACCAGTTCTGAGAAAGCTCTTCTTTCTGTGTTTCCTTCACACACTCCTTACTCACTTACCACTTCTCTTTAGGTAAAGCCTGTCCGTGAAAAGATAAGACTTGATACATTTTCAGGCCTTCACTTCATTCATGATGAAAGAATTAATTAAGTCAACAAATGTTTGCTGGGGCAATACTATATGCCTGATACCATTGTAGACCTTGTGGTCACATGAATCCTGTATCAGATGAAGATTATGGGGAAAAATAACATCGAGCTAAGGAGCACCAGTTACTCCATAACGTGCATTTGAGCAAAGACATCTAAGAAAACGCCAGTATTCCAGGGGGATATTTGCAGCATGCATTTTTTTAAGGAAGAAAGAACATCAAAGCAAACACCTGCTAGCAGGATCATATTTGGTGTTCAGGCATCTCAGAGGCCAATGCGTCTGGAGAAAAGTGAGAGAAGAAAGGTGATTATGAGGCTGCAGATGAGAGCATGCAGACCTTCATGAGATAGGTGACTTTCACTCTCAGAGGTCCACGAATCATTGAACGATCTGAGCCAAGAAGCACATAATTTAACACAGCTACAAATAAACAATACAACCCTGTTGCCCCAGCCAGCAGGGGGATTCAACAACGGCCCAAGGGGAAGTCAACCTGGATGAGAGACAAACCAGACACAGAGAAGGAGACCAAGTCTATAATCTGACCAAGGTCTCAAATTTTATTTTTTACAATGCAGCTTATATAGGGTTTAGAAGAAGGAAGTAGCCCTTAGCTGACATGACCAGGACCATGAAGCAGCCCTAGCTGACGTGATCATGGCCGTTGGGTTGCTAGGATTCCTAACCGCAGAATGCTCTCCGGTAAAGGTCATGGGTGGGGGAATTTCTAAGAAGAAGCGGAGCGTTAAGTCAAGGAGGATATGTTGCCATGGCAGTTGTCAACCCTTGACTCAATGGGCTAACTGCAGGCCGGGTCAGTTTGACTTTTGGGGAATGGGACAGGCTTGAAGAAGTAGAAATAGAAGTTTAAGATTAGGCCTTGACAAAATGGCGAGACCATTGTCTCTATGGCTCCCGACAGTCAAATGTTTAAAAACATGATATTATGAAATCTTGCTCTTAATTATCAGATCTTCTCTTCAGCTAAATAATATTCAGTTTTGTATATACTTTCAGATGTATTTTATACATTTTGTGTACAAATATACATAAGTGTCATGTGTATATATTTTTCTTCTTTTCATACGGAAACATATCATTCTTCTTCATATTACTTATTTATATTTCACTTAAAATTCATCTTGGAAGCTATTGTATATTGATAGAGAATTTCCACATAGATATTTATTCATGGCTAAATTGGCAACATAGGCATGTATCACAATACAGCCAGTCACTTTTGAATGAACAACATATCATTCACAATCTTTTGAAATTATTAACATTAGATTAATTAATTACATACCTATGTCATTTCCCATATATATTAGTTAAACTGTAGGATATATTAGAAATAAAATTTCTAACCAAAGAATATCTATGATTTATGTTAGTGGATATTCTCAATTGCCCTTCATACTTACTATATCAATTTGCATATCCACAAGTATAACATAATAGTTTTAATTTCTTCAAACATTTTCCAGTTGAAATGATTAGTCCTTTGTCTTTGGATAGCTGGTAGCTGAAAATTTATATTAGTGAAATTTTGTCTTACTTGTATTTATATCCTTTTTATAAACTATCTTTTCCCTATTTCTCTATTGTATGTTTAGTCCTTTTTACATTGATTTACAGATATTCTTTATTTTTAGATAATATCTGTATTTTTGATTCAGGAGTTGGACACACTTAATATCTAAAGGAATTTCTAAGGTGTTTTTATATGTTAAATTTAAGTATTGGTTCAATTTAAAATTTATTGATTTCAAACAACTAAAGAATGGACTGAACTTTACTTTTGCAATATGATTCTCAAATCTCGGTGCAATTTACTCAATAATTCAAATTTCCCCACAAATTAGTCATTATGTCAATATATTATGTCAATATATGTTTTAAATTTTAATTTGCGTTTTAACTTTATTGGCTTTTTTTGTATTTCTTTGCTTGCTCATTTACTTTATTCATCAATGGGTACCAGAATATACCATAAATACCCTCAGAATATTAATTATAAATTATTTTATTATTTAATAGTATGAGTTTTTCCTGGTTGCTTTTTTAATCAAAATTTTCTTGAACACATTTGTTAGTTTATTACTACCTAAGTATTGACATCATCAAGCAATATCCTATAGTAACTTTCTCTAGGGATTTCCCTAATTTTTCAGATTATTTAAAAGAGAAACTATATCTTTATACCCTATCTTCCCAAAGGAAAGTATATTATTGCATTTGACTGAGACATCCTCTACAAATACTTTAAAGTTATTTTTGTGTAAATATTTCACCATTCTTGGATTTAGCCTTAAGTATTTTTTTCTTTTATTGCTATTGTAAATGAGCCTCGTCTTCATTATATATTTTTGTATGTATAAAATTAGTGAACTATACTTTTTTCTACAGATACCATTTGGAGGAACTGGGGTTCCTAGTTCCCGTACCCCAGTTGACCTGGTTCCATTACTCAGCAGAACTATAAAATTCAACAGAGACTCAGATGAGTAGAAAACAAAAAGATGTGGAAATTCAAAGTAAAACTAGAGTAGCACAGGCAGAGTGAATAGAAAGCACATAGACTTTATTAAAACAATGAGAAATTGTATTTAAGAACAAAGAGTAAGCTTAGAGCACTTCCAAATTTGGAAGTGGGTTTCTGTCATGAATGAGAAAAGAAAAGGACAGAGAAGTAAAGGCAGTGTGGGGGCATAAATACCCTCTTTCTCTTGGTTTGAAACTATAACTTTTTCATTGGTCCCTCTGCGCGTCTAGGCATTAACATCCTTTGCTGCTGGTAATTGAGTATTGCCCTTTCTATTGGTCATTGACTACTTAGGTCACCTCATTCCCTCATTCTTTTTCTTTTGTGGTGAGAATTGCTGAGTGCTAATCACAGTCTTCCCATAGTGTTTCTATGGGCCCTCCAGATTTCCTCATTCAGCAGGCCAGGCTTTCCTCCCACCCTCCCTGAAGCCCCTTTCTCTGTTCCATTCAACCTTCATAAAGTATTTACAGTTTGGATAGTTTTTTCACTAGATCTTATGTTATATTCCAGGCATATGGTCATATCATCTGAATAATGTGGCGAATTTCAACATACACAGTTCATATATGAACTTTATGGAAACACTATATTTATTTTTCTTTTCTATACATTCTTTTTATTTCAAATTAATATGAGGGTACACATTTTTAGATTACATTGTTCTTACTTCCAAGGCAAAGTTCCAGTTGTAAAAGAGCCCCTTACCCAGGGGGCATGGTATTCACCCACTCATTGGGCCCATTAGGTGAGATCATGCTGTATTTCAATTTTTATACCTCTAAATTATTTTCTTATTTGGCTGAGTTCCAAATCAATGTTTTTTTCATAGTGATATTAGTAGACAAAACTATCTTTTTCTTCATGTTAATGGAGTATTCCTTTTCCATGATGTCACTTTGGGGTTGACATAGACATGATTTGGTATGATGTAGAAGAATGTGCATATCCCCATGATACAGTTTTATTTGCTGTCAAAAATAATAAGTACAAAATTTCATCTAAGCATTATAGTCACTTATATCTTGGCCTTTTTTTCTTCTTGGTTATGTTGAATTATATAGTAGATTCCTAAATGGTAAATCATATATGCAGGTCTATCATTAATCTCACTTCTTCCTGGTGTGTGGAAGATTACGTTTAATAATAATCTAGGAAGTTCACTGATTTTAAGTAATCTTGACAGTTTTTTTTTTTTAATGTGTGTAGTCTTCCAAGGTTTAAATATTAATGTAATGACTATTTTGTGAAAACAATTTGGTCATATTTTATCTCATGTTAAATTCTAGGATATCTTAAATAGCATGAGAATCATCTATTCATTTTATTTTTTTCTTAGAATTGCCATACCCTACTTGCAAGGCTAACAAGCAACCTGACAGAGCTGGCTGGATGAGATCAGACATTTATTTACTCACAGCAGTAATAGTAGCTAAAGTAAGTTCCCAGCATGAGTGCCTGATGCCCAGTTCTCCACCAGGAAACATGATGAGATCCAGATGGTCACATCTGGTTATATAGAAATCAAAAACTGCTCATCCTTCCCAGTACTGATAAAAATAAAATTTAAAAAAAATGGCAATAGAGAGTGAAATGGAAATAGAGATATTACCTTTAATTCTGGAATGTAAATACATCATGTCTTCAGGAAGGAGGGGAAGCTCTATGCCTTATAAGTAACAAGCTCCAAGAGGATTTAACAACAACAACAACAACAACAACAACAAAAGGTTTTCTTACTCTTTGAATGAGAGCAGATGTCTCCTGGAAGATTAGAAAAGTAACTATGGTCATATCACCTTGGAAGAGAAATTAATAGCTTTGGGGAAGGTAATATATTTTCTGCTTTACGGAGTTATCAATTTATATTGCTCGGAAGGCCAGGTTTGTGTAGGAATACCAAGAACTCTGGGAAGGTTTGCTTTCCAAAATTTTTTAAAAAATAACTCATTCTATATTGTTTGTTTAGATATTCTAACTCTTTCAAATGAGTTTTAGTAAGATATGTTTTCCTAGAAAACTATTAATTTTGTAAGTATGGTCAGTCTTTATGAGAAATTCTTTCCTCATCTCATGTGGAGCACCTACTGAGCTTTCCACCCAAACAAAAATGTCTCCTCTGTCCTATCCATTCTCTAACGTTAATCATTAATTTTTATTATTTTTTACTAATACCAGAACTTTCTGGCTGGGTCCTTGGTCTTGGGAATTGAAGAATGAATTCACGGACCACAAGTAAGTGAAAGTGAAAGATTTTCTTACAGATAAAAGAAAGAGAACAGGAAAGCTTCCAATACAATGGAAGGTATTCCAAACAAGTTGTCAGCCAGAACTCCTCTGTCTTATATTTTCCCATATATTCCCTTTTCCTAATTGTCTCTTTCTATTTGTAAAGATAGAATATTCTACCAAAGTAAGGATTCCATATTGTACTAATCACTGTACTTGCCCCTGACATACATGGTATAGAAATACATCCATACATGTAGCTTCCAGTTGACCCTTATCCATTTCCACAGTGTCACTAGTTGTCAGTTGACCTCTCACCCATTTCTATGGTGTCATAAAGTTCATGGTGCAAGGTCCCATTTCCCCCTCCCAGGGACTATGGCATGTTGATTGTGCAAGTTGTGAGTCTGTGGCTGTTCTGTTGTTTTACTGACCTGTTGTTTTACCAGGTCTTTTTTCCATTTCCTCTTTCTTACCTGCGCTTCACATGTCTCCCTTCATTATAAAACAGGTATATGCTCTAGTACATATGTCTCTCAGGTTATATAAATAGATCATTTTTAAACTTACATAGGATTATATGATATAAATGCTGAAAATGTCTGTTAGAGATCTCTACATGTCAGCATCTGGAAGTTCTACTCCATTCTTTTGAGTTGATGGATAACAATGCATGTCTTTCGAACAATGAACAGAGGACTAGCACTGCCCTTCAAATGATTTAAATCAGAATTGCGGTAATAATCAGATAGAGCTATAAAATCGTACTTTTTCACAAGGAAGAAGGAAAACAAGTTAAATGGAGGCCAACTATATCTAATGAGATTTTAAATATTTTCTGGATATTATTTCTGGATATACATTTGGATTTCACCTGTTGGCTAAGCATTATTTAAGGGACAGTCTTTCCTTTCTAATTTCTAGTTAAAAGAGCAAAAGGTGTTTTCTTATTTCATTCATTTCTAGTGCTTCTGGGCTGTAATTAGCTGAAGTCATCTATATATTTTCCCTATTTAATTATATTTGAAGTCTTTGTTTCTTGCTAATAGTTGAATAGTACTGTATGATCCATTCTTACATAAATTTTTCAGGCTCTTGGAAAATGCCTTGTTCTTTCTTTTCAGGGAAGGGAGTTAATACGATGTTTAGGTGTAATATAACCTTTTATGTTTTTTTCTTTAGAAAAAAAAAGGCAATGACCTGTCACATTTTTGTTTTATTTCTTAGGATCTTTTGTTTTTCACTCCTGTTTTCTTCTCTCCTTTCACTATGTTGTATCCAGGTGGTACCAATAATTCTCTATCTATTTGATTCTCCTTAAGAAACCGCGCTCTTCAGAGGTGCCTGTGTCTGCTTATACACGGTTTCTTATCTTTTTCATCTGGTCAAAGCTGTGAACTACCAATTGCTGATCTACAATTAGTAATTTATCTGCTCTTTCTTTTTTCCAGGGGTGATTTCTTTTGTGCTCCATGTTTTTTCTTCTCTCTACTCTTTATCACAGAACTCCTTAAACCTCCACTTGCTGTTCTTTGTAGAGTGACTTCTGTGGGATTTGTTTTGTACAAAAAATTTCAAGGATATGATGTTCTCTGTTTACTAGGAATGAGAAGGTTTGAGTGCTGTAGCTATGTGGTTATATTTGTTCTTTTTTTATGATTTTGTTTAAAATATGTATAGGAGGGATTCACTATTCAACTATTATGTGCAGTATAGTATTTTTGGTATATTTTTAAGTATGTTGTTTAATGTAGGAAGGGCTGTTTACTTATTGCAGAAAAGGTAAATAAACGATAGGAGAAATACATCTGCATTCCCCAGCTCCTTTCTTCACTTATTTATTTTTTGGTGTTTTGGGGGTGGGCATAATTGCTTTGTTTTATTATGTCATTGGCAAGTTTATATTTTACAAATATCCTCATTAATTATAACTCTCACTGTTGTTCAGCCTACTTCTATATAAAATAATTTTCTGTATTCTACTGATATGCAAAATTCTTATTCCTCTTGCAATAGCTATTATTTGTTGAATACTTTATTATTTTCTTGGATTTCTAAAATGTGCCATCAAAAATTTCTTTTCAGAAGGAATTAATAAGTGCTATAATATTGTACACATTTTAAAACATTTCATTTTAAAAATAAAATATAAAAAATTATTTGATCATATACTATGTATAAGTTAACAAAAAATTTACTATACAGTTCTTTATCACCTTCTATGTTTAAATACTACTACAGAGAAATTTCAGCCAGACTGATATTTTTTACAAATGATCATAATTTTACTTTTTTGTATAAGTGTCAATCATATTATTCTTTCCATTGAATTTCATTGATTTTTTTTAAGGCTATTCCCGAGTAATGATAGTTATGTAGCAAAGTATTTTTCTACAGAGTTTTCCTTTAAAATATTTACATTGAAATCTCTGTTTAATTATATATTTTTATTATGTATTTTATTGTGTAAGTTTATAGCTTAATGTTCCCAATTATCTTTATGCTGGATCTCCTCGGATTTGTTTTAATATCTGTCATCTTGAAATAATTTTAATGCATTGTTTTGTTTTCCATTTTCTTGTCTGTGATTTCCCCAAGTGTAACCACTGTATCCTTATATGACTCTATTTTCATTCTTCTTGAGTTTACATTTTGTTATTTTGATTATGTCTTTCATTTATTAAATTTTTTGTTCTTATTTCTTTTGTATATTTCTTGTAATTATTTATCTTTAAATTCATATTCCCCTTTTATATCTCTCCTTGAACTCATTAGGTGGGCATCAGCCTGTCGAGCATTTCTTTGAGACTATGGAACAGTATTTTATTCTCAGGTCTTTGGAAAGTTTTGCTTTTGTCTTGCAATATTTATAACAAGGTGCATTGTTCATTTTACATCCTGTGAGTTGATTTTACAGGTAATGACATCACTACTTATTTCTTAGTTAACTACTAAAATCAATGATATCAAATTCAAGGAGGCTGAGGTTGTCCACAAAAATTATTTCTTAAAGCCCTGTTAAGTATTACAAGCAAGCATATTCTCTACACCCAAACTTATACTAGTTATTCTTTTTCTTAAGATACAAGGTCTTGCTATGTTAGCTGAGCTGGTCTTGAACTCTTGGGCTAAAGCAATCTTCTTGCCTCAGCCCTTAGAGTGCTAGGATCCCAGGTGTGCATAGATATGCCCATCCATACTACATTTTAACTAGTGTCACTAGAGTGCTGTTGACGTTAAAAGAGTAAATATATTATTGTTGAGGCAAATATTTTAAAAATAAATGATATATAGTAAGAAAAAATTATACATTGTCATTGTATTTAATCCTGCGTTATTATAATAAAGCAGTTAAATTTAAAATAGTTTATTTAAATATTTATATAGTTAACTCACAATACATTTTAAAAAGAGAAAGTCTAAAAAATCTTTTTTCCTGTTTATAATTGCTTTCATCCTTATCTCCAATAGCCATGCAAATAAATGTTTTACTTTAACGCTATCTAAAGTGTCCCTTTAAAAAATTGCTAGTTTGGCAGTTTATAGGAAGAAAACACACTTAAGTCTCCACCTTTAAAACAAAATTTAATAAGACCTTTGTAACCACAAAAAGATAATGGAACACACATTTAAGAAACTGTGCTAAAAGTTTGGTTAAGCATTCATTTCCTTACACACACAGGAAATGAAATGCAAACAAACTGAACACAGGTTTTTAATCTAAGCCTCAGCAGTCTGTACATTTAGACGGAAAAAGAACTATTATTTCTACTCCAATGGGTAGAACAGGAAATGTGAACTTATGAATAAAGAATTGTGTATAAATGATAGAATGCTTCCTTATATTTCTTAAATGTTATAAAATATAATATAGGCAAATATTTTGTAGCTTGAGCAGAATCCAATATAAAGCAAAAGCTCTAGAACTAGGGAAGAGATTTCCAAAAGAAATCTCATTTCTTCACTGATGCCAGAGCATAATACAATTAAATCAATTACTTTCAAATTAAACTATTTTTAAACTTTTGCTCCTTTATTTTCCACTAAATTTCACATTTTCTTTGAAGGAGACAGTTATAAAAACACAAATAGTGATAAAAATAACCATAATTTTTATTTCCAGAATTGATAAAATATAAAAAGGTAAACAGGAAACAAACCCAGAAGTTCAGTAGTAAGCTTTGCCTCATCATTTCTTTTCTTATGGTATTGAATTTTGTAACTCTGCCTGTTTAGCAAGGAACACTTCTACATGAATTGTTGGTCAGTTAGCCAGGTTAATTGAGATGAGGAGTGAGGAAATGATGCATTTCACAGGTTGAGATAGGTATCGTACCTTTAAAGACTATTCATAAATATAATGCTGAACAGATTCTCCACATCTGTGAGTAAACACACTGCTCGGAGGTGGGGTGTGTGTACATGTGCATGTATATACACATAGTTATTTGGCAAGTACCGATATCAACTCACCATTTTGAAAGATGATTTTAACTAGACAACAATAATTCAGGCCTTCTTAAAGTAAAAAGCTACCGATTGTACTAGGTTCTAAGCATCAATCTCAATAAGATGTTGTCGCGAACCAGCATCATAAAAGGGAGAGAACCAGAGTGGAATTGGTGAGGATTGAGAAAATAAAGCAAAGAGAAGACACAGGGACAAAGGATGAAAGACGGGATCGGGAGGTCTCACTGAGCTGATGGCTGCAGCTAGCGTCGAAGCACAAAATCCAGCTTTATTTTATAGTATCTGTACAGGATTGTCTGAGGGAAGTAGCATGGACAATATGGGGAAGTAGCATAAACAAAAGACATAATTTTGGTCTCACAGTATCATTGGAAAATATAAATGACTTGAATAAAGACAAATCATCTTGTTAATGTAATGGTTTCTACTCAACTATCCTAACATATGATAAGCAAGAAGGGAAAGATCACAAGGATTTCTGCATAGTTAACTAGACAATGAAAGAACTCTGTGACTTAATGGTTTCTACTCAATTTCATTAACATATGATAAGAATTAGAAAGGGAAAGATCACAAGGATCTCTGCATAGCTCTTAAAAATTAACTAGACAAAGAAAGAGCTCCATGACTCTGGCGGAGGGAGCATGAAGAAAGGCATATGGCTGTTTAGGAATAGAGGAGCAGCAGTTGGAGGTTCATTCCCTGAATATTCCCCAGGCTGTGGGGGCCCTGCCACCTCATGCCTGCTCTCCACAAGATGTTATTTTCATTTTCAAAAAGCATATTTTAATAATTTGTAAATCTTCTAAATATGAATTCCATCAAAGAACAGGTGTTAAAATTAAAACACATTTAAGGACTTCCAGAAAATATACAAATAAGCCAAAAAGGATTTATTAAGTAATCATCAATATGTAAAATATTCATTCAATACTTAACTGGCCAATATACTCTTTTTGATGAGTAGTTTTCATAACAGATTTGGGATCTGCAGAATGAGTATCTAAAGTTGGTATTTATAAAAAAGTGGAACAGAAAATGAAGTTAATAAACAATTCAACTTTTGAACTAAAAGAAAGAACATCAACTATTTTGTCATAAATAAATCTATCCATAAGATTATACTTTTCAAAACTATTTTAAATACTTTTATTATTAAAAATGAATTCGACAGTAATATTTATGGAAATGTTGCTTGTTAAAGTTTTGCAAGCTGATCAAACAGACAAAACCATTGATCAGTAATTTTTATGTGTTTAGACAGATACACCTTAAGGAAAATTGCCAGTGAAGAGACTCAGAAATAATAAGCATAGAAAAGGAGAAGACTTGAGAGCGCATAATGCTGGGGGGAATAAATAGGAGGAGATAATTTCTAACTGGGTGAAATCCAGGCCTTCAAATGTGAGGATGTCAGTGAGAAAGGTAGAAATTGAAAGGAAGAAGCCATCAATGCCCTGAAGGATGAAGCAGCTGATGAAGAAATAGAGGTGATGAATTTACTCCATGTTTTCATTAAGTTCTCAAGTGAAATAAATGGCAGTTATAAAATCACATTTTTCAGAGGACGTAGGTTCAGTAAGAATGTTAATCCAGTCAGGGAAAATGCAGGTGAGAATCTTCATCAGCCATCTTAGTCTATCAGTGGGGCAGCCCCTCAGCCTCCTGGGGGTCCCCTCCTCTTCTCCCACTCCCACTCAGCTCTGCTTCTTACATGTTAAGTATAAATTTATTATTTCAGCCAAAAGGCCCCTATTTCTCTCCTCAATCTCATGTTACTTCTTCTTTGATCTCAGTCAACAAGGAAACTTCTACTTTCTCTCTGTATATCATTTTCTTCCAATCTTCACTTTTAACCTTCATGTACCACTTTATTAAACCAACTCTCCCCCTTGACACTTCCTGCAGGGTGCTGTAGAAAGTGACACAATGAAAAAGTTTACGTGATGATGAAGACATCAGGCTTAAAGGCCAACTTCAGAACGGACTCCTAGTCTTCCAAGGTTTCCAAAATCATATTTTTTCTCATTTTTACAGCAACCAGTTTAATTCATATCAATTTCTATAATGCTCTCTTGAAGGCCTTTTCTAATTTTATTACCTTTTCCTTCCTATCCACTTTGTACTCAAATTTTTTTAATTTTCTTTTCTTCACTTCTTAGTTCTCACACAATGTTTGTTGGTTACTTTCTTACAATGAAACAGATTTTTACAAGTGTATTAATTCATTTTGGCTACTGAATCACAAGGCAAATCTTACTCTTTCATTATACTTTTCCCAGCAGCTTTTAATACTTCTCACAGGGGCTTTGATAAATATTCTCTCTTATTGCAGTGAAATCTTCAGGGTTTGCCCCTTCCTCATCGCCGCTATTCTTCACAGCTACTTTGTAACCTCCCTTCCCTCTGCCTATGTCTTAAATGACATTATTTCTCAGGACCTGTCTTAAGTTCCTTTTTTTCTTTTCACCCCTCATGGGTGATCTCTTTCACCATCAGGGTTTCAGTAAATATTTATAGACAAAGTAGACCCGATTCTGTGGCTCCTTGCTAGTTCTCTCTCCTTATAGCCACACACAAATTGCCAACTAGGTTTTTCCACTTTAGTTGTCACACAGACATTTCAAACTCATTATCTCCAATGTTGAGCCTGTTATTTCTGTGCCTACAACTTGCTTCTTGTGCTGAATTGCCAATCTTAGTGAAAGTTGCCTAACTTTCTACCCAGTTGCTGATGCAGAGAACTTTCCTATCACTGTAAACTTTGCGCTGCCCCTTCTTTTAATGTGCTACCAACTCCTATCAATTCTTCACACTAACAAACCAATCCATTTTTCTGGATTCAGGAACTCCTTCATTTCACATCCATGTCGTCTTATTGTTGGCTGTCCAGATCTCATAAAGTAGCAGCCGTTGTTATCATTAGGACTGAAACTTAGTCCCATGTTCTGCTTTCTTGTCTAGAGTTGGTTTAAATGGCCACTCCAAGCTACAAGGGAGTCTGTTATGTGGCATATTCTGAGACACATTTTCACCGCAAAGGGAGTCTGTTAAGTGACATATTCTGAGACACATTTCACAGCAAAGTTGTACTGCCAATACAATTTTTATATGTTGACAATATGAAAAAAGGGAATAAGGGAAAATATTTGTAATATTTTCCTGTTACGTTGCACTCCTCAAATACCATGGACCAGGAAATAGTAAAAGAGATGATTATGTTTTAAAATTAAAATAAAATCTCAAGAAACTTCAAATAAACGTGCAAGATGTTTTTCTTGATGCAAATGACATAAAAGGAGTTAACAACATTAGTCTAACTAAAAATAATTATAAATATTTTTGAATAAACGAAACTCATATTTTATGTAAAACTTGGGTCAGAAATTCTGAAAACACTGAATTTCATGGCCAAATAACAGAAAAGAAAATAGAATACATTTTAAACATGGGTTTTCAATTGTATTCAGAAGGAAAAGCTTTAAATGCCTTATCATGATAACATCAAAGAGGATACAACGAAAAAGGTTTTCAAATAAAACTTTCAATCTATCTGATCAAATCAGTTGGTAAATATTTACAGAACAAGCATAGGAAGGAAAACAGAAAAATACAGATAAAGAAAAACATTAATTTGGAAAACAAAAAAGACAATAAAATTTGTCGTTTACTGGGTTAACTGTTGTTTCCCTACTCATATTGAAAATGAACTTCTGAGTTGATTTTTCAGCCAGTGTACACTGATGTAATCTACTAATTGTGTATAGCCAGTGTCTGCTCTGACTGACTGGTTATTTGAATATTATGAGTATCATCAATGTTAATACCCAGAAGCTAATAAAGTTGATTATGAGACACACTGTTAACACATAGTGGACCTGTCAAACATAATTGAAGTGAATTCAGTTGAACAGATACTTTTCACTTGACCACAATTCCTGTATCTGTCAGAAATATATTTACTTAGCATAGATGCTAAGGGTTTATTCTTTAATTTAGAGCACTGTTTTAAGAGGCTTCCTTCTTCCACGCTTGCCCATCTCCCTTCCTCTCTCCTTTCTTTCTTTCTTCCTTCTTCTCTGCCTTCTTCCTTTCTTTTTTCCCCCTGAGAATCTCAAGCCAAGAACTTGTTTCTTCCATGTTTACAAAAGAAGAGCTTATGGCTTGTATTTTTGGTGCATGCGTGCTGGACTTTGAAATGTTGCAAATAAGCTACAAATGTTATTGAGGTTGCCAAATTTTCCGGGAAGAATAAATGTTTGGGGGATAATGCTACATAGCATACGCTGTCAGAAAACGGTGATACTTAAGGCCAAAGACCAGGCGATGTGGGTATTCTTAAGTAGGGAGGGTAGGATTGGGAAGAAATATTATAACTATATATATATGAAATGTAACAAAATGGCTTTTTTAGAAAGAATGTTTGATTCTGGCTTGACCAATTGAAAGCAATTGAGCACCAACAAATCAATAAACAATACTCTGCAATCCAATCACTCTCTGATCCCTTTAAGTTACACAAAAGTCATAAGGGGGGAAGAAAAAATACTTTATAAAAATATAATATAATTAATCATGAATGACTGAAAAAAAGTACAAACTGAAAACACACAGGAACTGTGACTACAGTTATGGAAAGTTATCACCAGACAATAATTATGAGACAATACTAATTGAGGTTCTGTACTCATGCACTGGAAAACCTCCATAAAGTGGATCATTTCCTAAGAAAATATAAAAAAAGAAATTTTTCCCATAAATAAGAAAAGCCAATAATGTATAAAATTAGAGAAGAAGCACAAGAACTATATTCTTGACAAAGAATATTAATTTATGACTCATACCTTCTAAACTCTCATGGAAAAGATAATTTATTAAAAGCTGAATTCAGATCTTTCAATATACATTTTCATGTATTTCATATGGGCTTGATCATTCCTTGTTAATAGATTTAATTATTAATATGAAAGATATTGGTCTAAAGGTACAAAGTTGCAGTTAGGAGGAATAAATTTCTGAGATACATTGAACAGCATGATGATGATAGTTGATAATCATATATTGTATTTATCATGGTTGCTAAGAGAATCAATTTCAAATGTTTTCATCACAAAACTGACACATATTTGATTGGGTTTGTGTTTGTTTGTTTGTTCATTTTTTGAGACAAGGTCTCACTCTGTTGCCCTGGGTAAAGTCCTATGGAGTCATAGCTCACAGCAAATCAAACTCTTGGGCTTCAGTAATCCTCTTGCCTCAGCCTCCCGACCATAGGCATGCCACTAGGCAGGCTAGTTTTTTTCTATTTTTAGCAGAGATGGGGTCTAGCTCTTGCTCAGACACCTCAAACTCCTTTCTCAAGCAAGACCCTGCCTTGGCCAACAAGAGTGTTAGGATTACAGGTGTGAGTCACTGCATTTGGTACACAAAAATGATAAATATTTAAAGGGATACATGTTTTAATTATTTTGATTTAACCATTCTACATGGTATATATAGGTATCATAGTTACATTGTACTCCACAAATGTACACAATAACAATTTTAACTAGCACTTCTGCTGAGGGAGGGCATGGCTAGCAGACTCTCCCCAAACTTCTCTCTTCTGTGAGAAGCCCTGTCTCTAGAGGCAAGTTGGTGGTTCAACTCCACCTCCCCCTCCAGAGCATTTCAGCCTCAGCCTACAGCCAGTCTTGTGGCCCTGCCCACAGAGGGTTGAGCTGCCTCTACCACTTCTGCTGCAGCTGGCTCAGGGTGGGAGCTATGAATCTGGGCACGTTTGTGTCCCTGAAAGAGAGATCTCTGTCTCTGTTGAGAGAAGGAAGTGTGAGCATCTATGCAGCCCACAGCTGCCTGCTTCTGTTAGTCTCATTAAGACAGGACACGCCACCTGTCCCTGGCTCACAGTGAAGCCATCCTGCGCTTTCTTATGGACCAGGAGATCATCACCCCCCTCACATCACAGCCAGTGCCTGAGCTCAGTGAGATTTGTTTGACAACCCAGTCTCATCTGGTCCCCTCAGGACTCACGCATGCCATCGGAGGCCCTGGGGGAGTCCCACCAACCCAAATGACCAGTGACACCACAAGAGGAACCTACCTGCAGGAGCAAAGAGTCAGTGTACCTCTCCTTCTCCACAGCGTTCTCAGGAGAGAACAGGTGAATACAGGGCTATTCGTTTTGAGCTGAGAGAAGAGGTTCAAGATGAGAGGAAACCAGCATGAGAACATTGGCAACAGGAAAAAACAGACAATTCCAACACTGCCAAAGAATCACACTAGCTCTCCACCAATGGACTCTTTCATAAAAGGACTTTTTTGAAATGTCAGATATGGAATTCAAATTGCGAATTTCTTGCAAGTAGAAATATTCATTGTAGTTGCTTTGGGTCAGTACTTTCAGTGCCATTGAAACGCTCTTCAGTCACCAAAAGAAAATACTGATACACACTGCAACATGGACCACTTCTGGAAACCTCGTTACAAGTGAAGAAAAAAAATCACAAAATCCCACATAGTTGATGATTCTGTTTTATTAATAGGCAGATTCATAAAAAAGCAAGCAGAATAGTGGTTGCAAAGGTTCCAGGAAATAAGCAATGACTGCTTAACAGATATGGCATTCCCTTTTGGGGTGATAAAGTTGTTCTGGAGATAGTGGTGATATTCCAGAAAACTGTGGATATCCTTAATGCCACTGAATAATACACTTTAAAATGGTTAAAGTGTATTATCATTTTAAAATGATTTTTTTTCTTCACTTGTAATGAGGTTTTCAGGCCAGGAATGGTGGCTCACATCCAGCACCCTGGGAGGTCAAGAAGGAGGATTACTTAAGGAGAAGAATTAGAGAAACCCAGGCAACACAGTGAGACCTGATCTCTACAAAGTGAATTTTAAAAGTATTGATGGACAGATACACACCTGTAATTTCAGCTACCTGGAAGGCTGCGGCAGCAGCATCGCTTGAGCCTACAAGTTGGAGGTGGTGGTGTGCAGTGAGTTGTTGTCAGCAGCAAACTATAGCCTGGGTGACACGGCAAGACCCTGTCTCAAAAAAATAAAGAAGAAGTTTTAAAATACAGAATTTCATGAAATGTGCATTTTACTGCAATGAAAAGAATATGCAAGTTGGCATTACATTTCTTTTTAATTTTTTCTGTTGAAATGATACCTATTAAATTATCATTTCTTCCTAACAATTAACAGTATTTTTTTCTTTATTGCTTATAAGACTTTATATTTGGTTTACAAAATCTTAATATTGTTTCCCCACATGTGGGTTTCTTTGGATTTATCTTGTTTGAGATTTGAATAACTTCCTAAATGTGTGGCTTCATGTGTTTTAACCCTTGGAAAATTGTTGGTTGGTAACTCTTTAAATACAGATTTCCCCCATCATCTTTCTCCTCCTCATCTGTGGCTCTAATTACACATATCTTAAACCCTCTCATCATGTCCTTTATTATGTATTATATTTTGGTTCTTTGCTTTAGTCCTTTTCTTTTCTTTTTTTTTCTTTATTCTTCCCTGCTGTGTCTAATCTGGTAACTTTTTTGGATATTAACATCAAGTCCTATACATTTCAGTTTCTGAATTTCTATTTAATTCTTTTTTTTAATAGATATAGATTTAGTTTTCTGGTGAAATTCTCTGATGATCATAACCAGCAAAAAATCACTTCTAATTCTATGTCTAATTGCTTTAGGATCTGACTCATGTGTGGGTTTGTATCCCGTCTAATTTTGTCTTGAGTTTTGGACATTTATTTCTGTCTTCTTGAATTTTTACATGCCAGCTATTACACATAGAGTAAGGTGGATGATCTATACAAAGTGATCCTCCTTCACAGATGGTTCACTTGCTTTTACCAGGGAGCTGGAATGGCAGCAATTCTTGTTCCCATCAGAAACTGAGATTATTAGACTGTGTTTCCTTCTCTGTAAGGGCTGATCTATTTCTGATATACTTTACTTGGGTATCTCATCTGCAAGCCAAGTGAGCTTACCAAGACACACTCTTAGTGGTCTGTAAGTAATAATTTGTGTGTCTCCAGCTCAATACAACTGGCTACAGCTTGGCTCAGCCTTTCAACCTTTTGTTACAGCTTTCAGCAAACGCCTTGAGAGGGAGAGCAGCACATAATTTCAGTTCATTTCCCTCTGGTTTCTTTTCCTCCAGTGTTTTGTCTCCCTTGCTGCCTGGCTGGGAGTGCTCCCTCCCTCCTTTGTTCCTGGGAGAGAACTGGGAGACCTGTGAAGTCCCTCATTTGGCTCAGTTGTGTGGCCCAGCCCCACTGTCATTAGTGGAAACATCACAGTAGAAAAGGGGCAGAAAATGGTATTTTCTCCAGAATGCATTTTCCTCTCTTTGGGATCTTTTATACTCAAGTTCTGGCTACTTTGGATATTCTCTGAGACTTCAGACAACCGGGATTTTAATCTTTTAAAAGCTATTTCATGCTAACCGTAAGTGGTTTCTTTGTTTTAATACAGACACTTTTTGAAAGCCATTTTGAGGGTGTATTCTTTTTGAAAGGATTTGTGTAAGCTTCTGTGATGTGATGTAACACAATTTTCAATTGATTTCTCAGTTTAGAATTAACCACACCAAGCAGGTGGTGTGAATTTGGAATCCAAATTTTGGAAAAAAGTATGCTTTTTCTTGGACAGAATTTTTTTTTAGATTGCAATTTCATTAAAGCTATAGTTATTTAAATATTCTAGCTTCATTTGAGGTTCTCAGTTCTTCACACCCACCTGACAGGAGCCCAATGCCTTATCTCTAAACCCTTCCTTCACAATAATATTGAGGTTCTCGGTAACCAAAGACCATCAGAGTTGGGAGATCTTCATTGGTCCACTCCAACTTCCTGACCCTATACTGCTTTGGGCTTGCTAAGTGTCATTCTATTGTTCCCATGTAGGCCATTGAAGAAGTCATTCTAACCTAAATCATATGTCATCTCAAATTACATAGGATGTATCTCTTTCTTTTAGAATATGTTCATGAACTCAACAGAATTTTCTGAGAAACTCCGTAATCAGTTTTATAGACTTTCTATAGCAATGATATAAGCTAAAAACAAACAAAAAAATTAAAACAAACAAACACAAAGTTTTGGTTTTGTTAGTATAATAATAATACTTTCATACTAAAGCTTAGTCTGTTTGGTTGCCCCAAACATTTCTTAATAATGTTTCATTTTCTTTTAGAGCCCAAACCTAAATCCATTGGTACAGGCCCAGTATTCTGGTCCATTTCCCAGTCTCTAATGGAGATGTATCTATAACAATCGTTCCAGAAATTTTTAATAATTTTTTTGTATCTGACAGGCAAGTCTTCAATGAGTCATCTCACCCAGGGCAATGGCTTTAACTTTTTAAAGCTTTTTGACAACTGCTTAATATCTCTGTTCAGAAAGTTCTCTAAATTCTGAACTGAATTGCTTACAAATGGTGAATAAAATTGATCTTTAGTTTGCAATTTCAAGGGGAATTTTTTTTTAATTCATTTTTCTCCATTTAGAGAAAGGATTTGGTGCTGCCTAAGTGTGTTTTACTAGTAAGGCCCTAATGGTTTCTGATTCAGACCACAGAGCAGTCTCTGCTAAATGCCTCTGACTTTGCAAGAATGTTCCAAAGCCATTCATGATTTCATTAGTCAAGTTGTTTTCCTTTGTATAAACAATTATACAAAGTTATATGAAGGAAAACAACTATCTTGGAAAAAAATGTTTTATTTGCTTGTTTTGGGGTGAGAATTTTGATAGTAGGTCCCACTAGTACTTCCACAGGACTCTGACATTTAAAAATTAGATTAAAAAGTCATTTAAAAAAGATTCGCTCATACAAAGAGCCAGATAATTCCCATTAATATCCTCAGAAAAATTCACTACAATTCTATTTTTATTATTTATTTTCCATATGGCACAATGCTTGCCCAAACATCTTCCCCTTTATTGCAAGGACCCAACCTTCCTCACATCCAAATGGCTCCCCCTACCCTTACCTCATCCTGCCTTATCTTCTGGATATATTTTATTCTCTTTAGGAAGTGCTGCTTTTCAGATTTTTTGTGTAAATCAATCTAATATCTCTGTACTCAACTTCTTATTTTTACCCATATCTGTGATATGCTTTAGCATAAAACGAGACACATGTCTAACAAAAACAAATGCAACTTTAGCTCATTGGAATGTACAAGTGGTTTTTAATAATCATGAAATAATCTGTGGTATAACATACACAAACACACATACAAAATCACCTTAAGCTCTTAAATCTTATGAAAAACTTCTGTGTTCAAAGTAATATTCTTATATGTTATAGAGAAAACTGTCAATCCAAAATTACTGCTAAAATTGTACTTGTAAAAAAAAATCTTTGAACTTTTGTATTTCTTATAGTATCTTACTTACAAAGCCCATTTTTAATAAAGTCCTTTATCACCAAGTGTCTACAAATATGTCATGAGTATAAACTTAGATAAGCAAAATCAACTTTCCCAAATTTTAATATTCTTTCTTTCTTTCAACTATACACTTAAGAATAAGGTTAATATAATTCTTTTAGTAATACAATATAATTCTTTCTGTCTCAGCGCCCATAGCTCAATGAGTTGGGTGCCCGCCACATAAACCGAGGCTGGTGGGTTTGAGCCCTGCCTGGGCCAGCTAAAAAACAATGACAACTGCAAGCAAAAAATAGCCAGGCATTGTGGTAGGCTCCTTTATTCCCAGCTACTCGGGAGGCTGAGGCAAGGGAATCGCTTAAGCCCAAGAGTTGGAGCTTGCTGTGAACTGTGATGCCACGGCACTCTACCGAGTGTGACATAGTGAGACTCTGTCTCAAAGCAAACAAACAAATAATATAGATAGATAGATAATTCTTTCTAATATATGTTCAAGCATAAATTTTTAGACCACTAAAATTTTTTAAGAGCATATATCTCATTTTCAGTTTAATTCTCACTTTTCAATCAAAAATCGTGTATAGATTCTCCGAATATTTTTGTCTGTCATAGAAGCTTGTCTATGTAAAATAAAGGGGGGAGGGCTTCATGTGTTTCCATTTTTCCCTTGCTTTATTGTATTGTTATGCTGAGGCCCAAACTATGTATTTATCAATTAAATATTGACTTTCTTTAAAATATTTAAAATTAGGGCAAAGCACAGTGGCTTACACCTAAAATCCTAGCACTCTGGGAGGCCGAGGAGAGTGGATTGCCAGAGCTCACGTGTTCCAGACCAGCCTGAGCCAGAGTAAGACCCTGTCTCTAAAAATAGCTGGTCATTGTGACAGGCACTTATAGTCCCAGCTACTCGGGAGGCTGAGGCAAGAGAACAGCTTTAGCCCAGGAATCTGAGGTTGCTGTGAGCTATGACACCACAGCACTCTACCAAGGATGACATAGTAAGACACTCCCCACCACGAAAAAGTTTATAATTTGATTTTAAAAATATATACTATGTAATAGACTTATGCAATTATTTCTTACACTTTTCTATCCAAAGTTATGTAATGCTTGTTTAGTTTTATTTCCAGTTACTCAGTAATAAAATACACATTTAACTTTCTGACAACTTTTAGATTGATTGCCTACTCTGTATTGAAACAGTAAGTTGATAGTAAATGAATATTGGAGAATTATCTTTAAAGAAAATAAAGACTGAGGGTTTATAATATCAGGTAGTATAGTTTATGGTAGGCTAAGAGTTCCAATGCCAATAACGAGAAAACCTGAGCAAATGTGTTTTTATAAGCATCAGAGAATTGAAAAATAACTTGGGCTAGACAGTCTAAAATGGGGAGCCTGTGAAGCGTGGGCAGCCATTTTCCCCCCAGAAACTCAAGAATGACTTTTTTGATAGATTCATGACAGGAAGAAATTTTGCCGGCAAGGGAAGAATTTGTGCTTGAGTTCAATTTGTGCTATGTTTTGTTGCTTGATCTGAATATCCATTAGGTGCTTGTTTTCAGTGTTTGAAAATTCACTGAGCTCCACACTTCTGAGTTTGCATTTCATATTTCAATTAAAATTTTTTTAACTAAATGAAGAATAGCATCAAAATACACAAACTAGAAAATTTTGTAATTTTATGATATCTGAGAATTCACTGAGTTGAGAAATAGATCGAGGTATGATTTAATGATGTTTGTAAATAACATTTGATTGAGTGTAATTATGACATAATTTGAATGCATTGATGAGAGTCACAGTTTAATTTTCTGTAATCAAATTTTTTTTTAAAATACTATACACAGTGGCAAGTTCAATGACTTACAAAGATAGCCTCTTGGACCTCTTAGATGGACAGGTGAATCTAACATTACAGCACATTTAACCCAGCAGACCAGCACCTCTCACTAAGCGTGTGATGATAGAGAGGAATGATCTCCCCTCTCTTCTCTGATTGTGCTGCAGATGTGACACAGCTATACGTCCTGCCAGATAGATTTTCTATTTCTCAATAGCATATTATACTTTTCTTGCTAGAATTTTCACCTCACAATAGATGATGCAAACACTGATATGAAGATACTAGATTTATTTATTTGATTTGGTGCATTTGGAAAGAAAAGTTAAGTTATTTCAAAGATTATAATTACGTGGAAGAGATGGCAGTGTAACAGAAAAATATAAGAAGGAAACCCAAGAGTCATAGGAAGCCCCGAGAATATGAGGTTCACATAAAACGTATCTGACTCACTTGGTTTCTAGAGCAATCCCTAAAATATAATAGGCACTCAAAAAATACTCTCTAAGTTAATTGAATACATTTTTGAGTATTTAACTTTCTGCTAAACATTTGAGTTAAATTAAACTTTATAAAATACAACATACATCTCTTTTGTCTTTGAGAGCATCTCAGCACAAGTATTGTATTCCCTTAAATGTACAGCCCACTTTGAGAGACCCAGACACAAATACAAAATTAGGAAAATGTTAAAACTTTAAGTGAGGTTATTTTCATCACAGCATTCTTTATCGAATATCATTGTAAAATAGAAAATACCTAAACATCAACTAGTGGGGATTAATTAAATAAATTTATTATGTCTACTTATACTCACATATACTCTACAGGCTAGTGAATAGTATAAGAAAATAATTTATTTCTAGGAAGTGAATGTTTATAACTTTGTATATCTCTATGGGCTCCTACTATCTAGATGTATTGCACCACAGGAGCTAAACATTTAGGGTTTTGTTAAAATTTAGTTAATTCAAATGTGAAGCATTTATCCTTGTACCAGGCACAAAATAAGTGCAACATAAATGCAGCTATTATAGGCGTTTTTTTTTTTTCTTTCCAATGCTAATTTCAACCACAGTAACAACTACATAGTAGAGTAGTTAAAAATATTTGTTGGATAGTAGGTAGTGTGCACTGATTGCCAGTGATCTTGAATGTGGATAGCTTCCATTTTTATTTAGCACAATACAGGTTCAGAAATCCACAAAGTTAAGGTGGCAGTGTTAAGAATTTGAAAGGTATAAACCAAATCATGTTATTCTGCAGGGCAGGGTCATTTTTCTAGTGTTTTCAAATGACAAAACATTCAAGTGCATGTTATAAAATGAAGATCGTTCAAAGAAAAAGTTAAATAGCTTAGTATATGGATTTTGGTTTTTTTTTTTGCTTTTAACATCACTCTCGTGTATGTGTGATTATATTGCATATTTAAAATATATTTTCTAAAAGATTTTCAGTGGCATTCGTTGTACGTGTTTTTTTATTTTTGATTAACCCTTCTCAATATTGTTTTAGGAAATTAGAATGCCTTTCTTTTTTTTTTTTAGATAGGAGGAATAGTGTTTTTATTTTTCTTTGAGATACATTGCAAAGTGTGGTGAATATAAAAAATAATAATGTATTATACATTCCAAGTATCTTTTTTTTTAAAGTGAACAGTTTATTAAGAAATAAACAAAGGTATGATGTGATACAGTACAAGCAAGACACTCAAGATAGGTATAATAGTACTACTCACACAAAAACTTAAATTTCACCTCAGAAAAAATCACAAGACAAAAGAGAAAGCAAAAGTAGAATGCTTTATAGATATTATTTTATGCAGGCTTTCATTGACATAGAAACATTTTAGAAATAATGTTTAGTGAAAATGTATGTCAGAAAATTATACATTGTATGATTTTAACTACATATAGAATGTAGACTAGAAACTATATAAATGAAAAGTAACTAAAAGAAAATGTTAATGCTCATCCTTTTTTAAAATTTGCATACTCTTTTTTTTTTTTTTTTTTTGAGACAAAGCCTCAAGCTGTCACCCTGGATAGAGTGCTGTAGCATCACAGCTCACAGCAACCTCCAATTCCTGGGCTCAAGCAAGTCTCTTGCCTCCGCCTCCCAAGTAGCTGGGATTACAGGCGCCCCCCACAATGCCCGGCCATTTTTTGGTTGCAGCCGTCACTGTTGTTTGGCGGGCCCAGGCTGGATTCGAACCCGCCAGCTCAGGTGTACATGGCTGGCGCCTTAGCCCGTTGAGCCACAGGTGCTGAGCCTACATACTCTTTTTATTTTTGTCTCCTACATTTTTCTGTATTTTACCAAGGAATATCACATAAATTAATTTAAATTAAAAAATGAATGGTTATAATACAATCTTTTAGGAAAACTATAAATATTGAGCCAAATTATGATCAGTGTATGTGTGAGATAGTATAGCACAAGGACAATTTCTGCATTTTATCATCTGGGCTCAAACTTTACCTTTATCATTTTTTAGATATTAGATTATTATCTTTTTACGTTCTCTTAAGGATAGGCCTCAAATATTGAATAAGAAGAAATTGTAAAGTAATGACCTTCAACCCACTAAAAAATATGAGCTTGCTAATTGAGACAAGTAGGAGAAAATGTTGGGGGAGATATAATCTATATCCCAAGTTGTTTTTCTTCTAATATCTCAATTTATAAAGCTCATGTCCCATATGAAACCCTTCAGTTTGTTGAGAAATGTACCCCTTTCTCCTCAAAGAGTCCTGGAAACAGCCCATTCCAAGTCAACTCCATTTTTTTTTTTTTTAAACCGAGGGTAAGAGTTTTTTTATAGCCCCAGACAGTGCAAACAGGCCAGGAATTCTCAATCAAGTCTGTGAAGTAGCCACCAACAAAGGTTTAGTTGATTTCTTATAATGAGAGAAGGTCTCAAACTCAAGAACTCTTGAATCCATCTATCTCGGCCTCCCAGAGTGCTAGGATTATAGGTGCGAGCCACCACACCTGGCCATAGATGGAGCTGGAAAATATTCTTCTTAGTAAAGTATCTCAAGAATGGAAAAAAGTATCCAATGTACTCAATATTACTATGAAATCAACATATAATCACCTACACACTCATATGAATGGCAAAACATAACTATATTCCAGAAAGTAGAAGGGAAGAGGAGAGAGAGGGGAGGGGAGGGGAGACATTGGAGAGGGGAGGGTATTTGGGGGGACCTCCCCTAATGTGCATGATGCAACAGTATATTTCAAAACTATTAAGAAATGGTAAAATTGTGATGGATGTGTTACTTAGTTCAATGTAAGCATTTCACATCGTATATCAAAGCAGTACCCTGAACCCCATAAAGGTATCAATGTACAAAGTTATGATTTAATAAAAAATAATGAGAGAAGGAATAATTTTTTCATGTTCTTCTTTCTATCAATTTATGAAACAATTACAAACCAGTATTTAGTTGATTTCTCTATAAGTCTTTGTAAGATCAGTTGCAAATTAATTACAACGTAACATTTCAAATAATCTAAAGAAAACACTCCTATTGAGAGCTTGAAGCAGGGAAGTTTACATATCATAAAATCTTCATATAATTTCATGAAGTAGACAGATCGAGAGAAACCTGACAAGAAGGCTGATATTAATAGGGGTCAGAAATCTAATGAGGAAGGAACCACTATCTTACTCTTTCCAAAAAATCCCATAAAAGTCTGAGGACCACTTTATTTCTCACTGAAATTAACCCAAAAGCAGTATGTGAAGCATCCTACCTCCACTTCTTTTGTAGCACATAGCATGCATGGGTTTATCAAACACATAATTTCTGCCTGGAAAGGATCATTGTTGACAGTAACTAACTACTAAATTCTCAATATGTTTGCATCTTTCAGATTGTCCTGTAAAGAATTAATTCACAAGCCCTGACTCTGAAAAATTACAGGTGGCAGCAGCCTGATCAGCAACTTACTTACGTGTAAACATGTTCTCACTGAAGGGATATGTCTAAGTGGGCAGATTATGGAAGTTAAGTTTTTCCACCTTTTTTGCTTTATGTTTTGGATGTTTCAACATTAACTTGATTTTTGAACATTTCATTCGTCCTTAATGAAAAGCTGGAAAAGAGAAAAAAGAAAATGAACAAAACCTACAACTTAATTTTCACATCTGTTAAAATAAAAATTACCAATGGAGTAAGGCTGACACTTATATAAACACTGTTACATTATCTAGGAGTTTTTCTTTAAGCTATGTTATTCTTCTTTCCTGAAAGTATAGATAATTAAAATATATATCACTGCCCCTTCTACCTTCACCATTTTTCCCCCTATATGTCATTTTAAGTATAAGAGAATGGACTCAGAATGCATTTTATATGGACAAAAACAAATGCTCTCATGGCCTCAATTAAAGGAAGTAGCAAAATTGGTAAAATAATCAGCCATGTCGTTTTTATGTAATAATAAGAATCTTGAGGAAGATTAATAATTTTAAGGTTTGGACATAATTTATTATGAAGGCTAAAGTATATAAAATCACATAAGAATCAGTTTCATAATGAATACTTATAAAAGATGTTAAATGCTCTGGCCTCTTTGTGAAAATATATATTTATCAAGGACACTATTTTGAGATTAAATGTGGGTTGTTTTTTTTTTTTTAAAGTTAATTAGTCCCAGGCTACTTGTCTATAAGAGATTGACCAGTTCATTAAGTTCCCTCCAATACTGTCCTACAATCCCAGTGTAGTGAACAGCAGCATGGCTGGTTTATTCTGGGAAACAAATGGGACAAGTGTTAAAAACAATGAAACTGCAGTGGGACATGAACAAGCCTTTCTTCCAAGAGTACTGTTCGTACACACTTTGGATCTCTTGTTCAGCAGAAGAAACTGGCAAAATTTTCCCTGTTAGGAATCCATGTATACGCACATCTAGTACTGCTAAAAACCCACATGAACATTTTGTCTATAATCGAATTGCTCTGATCTGATGTACATTGTTAGTGCCTCAGAGGAGAAACTGGCATCTGCAAGAAAATCTGTCTAAACTAATCCCGACTTAATCAGGCCCAGAATGTTCTAATTCAATCTTTTATAGTCATTTACATTCTAATGAGCTGTGGCAATAACTGAAATGTTTAAGAACCAATGCAACAGTGAATGAGTAATTGAAAGTTTCAGTCAGGAGAAAAGTTCATTAGGTTTGAGGTTACTGAAGAGTGTCAGCCTCACAAGGTACACAGGTACATAATTAGTCTAGTATCAGATTTTCTCTTGTGTGCCCATTCACATTTGCTTTAGATGAGAAATTGTAAGAAATAGGAATGTTTCAATGTTAAAAAAAAAATACCCAGTAAAAATGTTCTCAATGCTATCAAGCTCAGAAAAGTTTTCAGGGGCTTAAAACCTTAATTGAGGATGAAAAGTAAGCACAAGAAAAACTATAAAGAATAAAGTCAATAATTCAAAATAGGCCCAGTAGAAAAATCATTTCATTCACTAAGAACCAAAAATAGACATTTCTTAATGAGATAAAAAACCTCATCCAAGCATCATGTCCTTTTTACTTTATTTTGGATTTTCGTTTCATATAGTTTCATATTAAAATTGACCCCCTCTTTGATTGTTTCCTTCTCTTGCCAATAAAGTTATGTTCCACATGCTGATAAAGGTTTGCTCTGCTTGCAAAACTTCCCTTTCTTTGTGTTTTTATAGTGTTATCTTAAATAGACAATGAACATCACTTACTGTGATAAGAAATACAAAGCATACAAAGCAAGTAGGCATACAAAGCAAGTAGGGAATTGACAGTAGTGAATTCTGCTATAAAGATTCCATGTTAACTTAGGATGATTTAAGAAGTTAGAAAATAAAAATGTATTTGTCAGCCTCTGCCAGATTTACTTATCCTCATTAGCAAAAACACTCAGAACATAAGCAATACTTTCACCTAACTCCCATTCATTCTCGACAAACTAATGTGTAAACTCCACACCAAATCTCCCAAGGTTACATGGTCAAAACCTTAAAAGGTCCATATATTGTGTGAACCAGATTCTTTGTAGAAGCAGAGTCAAGTTCTCACATTGGGTGGATTAAGTTTGGGGCATTCCGGGGGGCAAGGGAAAGTCATGTATCATTGATTGGTGGGTAAGCAGCACATAAATATGTGCACACCTTTGATAATCTTCGTATGTTTCTCAAAAACTAAATGGGTTTCACCTGAATTTTAAACAGACTACTGCTTTTATACTCATTCATATAATGAAGCACTTTTCAACTAAATGAATTTTAGAATTAGTAGCAAGTTCACAAGTAATTCTGACTTCTAAGTCCTCACCAAAGGGATTTTCACTTTATTAACCTGGAACTGGACTCAAGATATAGTATTTACACAGCTTTACAGGTGATTCTAAAAATGTTATGTCAACAATTGCCTTTAGAACATGCCTTGATGTGATCATATTTCTGGCACATGTGCGCCAGGAGAAATGCTGTAAACTTACCCCTCAGCTTCTTTTCTTGCATGAGTTTAAGAAGATGCAGGAATGTTTTATGAAATTCAGTATAGATAAAAAGAATAACACCACCTTAATAAGTGAAGATAGAATATTCCAGAAAAGATTTTGAAACTTCATAAAAATCAAACAAGCCCAGTTATACAAGTACACATTTATCCTGTACGTTTTGACTCTATCACTCTTAGTATAGCAGAATCCTCTTTGATCTGGTTCTCACCAGCCAAAGTGTATGTCTATAGGAAAATTAGTATTGGAATGGGTGTGTGCAGGTAGCAGCCTCTGGAATATGGTTTTGTTTAATTTGCAAGTCCTAGTATAAGTCTGGATGATCATGGTTAGCCACATCTTAAAACATTTCACATGATTGGTTCCAAATGATTATTAGCAATAATCAACTTGTAAATATACACATGCAAGTCTGCAATCGCTAAAATGCAGGTCTGGGTTAAGTTTAGAAATGAATTTTCAGAATCAAGGTAATATTTTCCAAGTACAGTCCTCCAAAAGTAAAATCACACACTAAATCAAAAGCTGTGCTTAAAAAAAAATTTATAGTATTGAATGTGTATATTAGAAAAGAGGAAAGATCTAAAACCAATAATCGAAGCTTCCATATTAGGTAACCAGGAGAAGGAGAGCAAGTAATATCCAAAGTAAGCCCAGAAAAACAATACAAATTAAAAGGTAAATTAAAAAAAAAATGGAAACATAAGTTTTCAGCTCCTTTGGAGAGTGATTACAGATGAGAACACCAGTCATGTAAATACCTGCCCAGTTGTTTTCCAAAGTAGCTGCACCATTTTGCATTCACTCTATCAGTAAATGAGAATTCCTGTTGCTTTGCAACCTCACCAGCATCTGGTATCAGTGTTTTAGATTTGGGGTATTCCTTTTTTTTTTTAATTTTAAATTTTTATTAAATCATAATTGTGTACATTGGAGCAATCATGGGGCACAATGCGCTGACTTCATATACAATCTGAAATATTTTCATTGAACTATTTAACATAGCCTTCATGGCCTTTTAATCACTATATGAAACAAAGTGTTTTTTTAAGAATGGAAAAACAGGCTTGGCGTCTGTGGTTCAACAGGCTAAGGCATCAGCCACATACACATGAGGTGGCGGGTTCGAATCCAGCCTGGACCCACCAAACAACAATGACGGCTGCAACCAAAAAATGGCCGGGTGTTGTGGCGGGCGCCTATAGTCCCAGCTACTTGGGAGGCGGAGGCAAGAGACTCGCTTGAGCCCAGGAATTGGAGGTTGCTGTGAGCTGTG
>CAUYRH010045819.1:0-11416 GCA_963574655.1 Perodicticus potto
GGGCGCCTGTAGTCCCAGCTACTTGGGAGGCAGAGGCAGGAGACTTGCTTGAGCCCAGGAATTGGAGGTTGCTGTGAGCTGTGATGCCACGGCACTCTATCCAGGGTGACAGCTTGAGGCTCTGTCTCAAAAAAAAAAAAATAGCTGGGTGTTGTGTTGGGTGCCTGTAGTCCCAGCTACTTGGGAGGCTGAGGCAAGAGAATCACTTAAGCCCAAGAGTTTGAGGTTCCTGTGAGCTGTGATGCCACAACCCTTTACTGAGGGTGACTCTGTCTCCAAAAAAAAAAAAAAAAAAATTCTGTTTTCATTTTTAATATGGCCAATATAGCTAGTGATAACCTACACCAAAAAAAGGAAGAAAAAAAAGATCTTTGGGGTCCTCAATAATTTTTAACAGTATGTAAGAGTCCTTAGAACTAAAGTTTGAGAAGTGCTGGTTTTGAATGAGACCCTATTGTGGAAAGAGTTGTGAACTAGGCTGGGGTGTTGGACTTTATTCTGGGGTACTTTGGGTCAATGACTAAGAGTTGTAATTTGAGTTGAGTTATTCAGGATATGACAGTAACATTGATGTCCTTTTATAGTGCTACTTTTTCACTGTGGAGTTTGGGCTGTGTAAACAAGATGGGCAGCTAAGAGTCTTTGGTGCTGGCTTACTTTCTTCCATCAGTGAACTAAAAGTAAGAGTGGTAAATCTTTATATATAACCATATTCACCTAATATAATTGATACAATCTGAAATAGTTTTTGTATTTGAACAAGAGCTTACTATGCAAGATACTTGGGGTGATAGGAATCATTACTTGAAGTCATTTTTCTTTTTGCAAAGTTTTTGGATACATGTATGCATACAAATGTATAGTAGAACTTCTATAAGTTGACCATGCAAGGAACTGTAACAAACTAGTCAAGATACAGAGGTGGTCAATAATAAGAAACTAGGCCTAAGGCCTGGCGTGGTGGCTCACACCTATAATCCTAGCACTCTGGGAGCCTGAGGGAGGTGGATTGCCTGAGCTCACAGGTTCAAGACCAACCTGAGCAAGAGCAAGACCCCCATCTCTAAAAATAGCCAGGCATTGTGGCGGGTGCCTGTAGTCCCAGCTACTTGGGAGGCTGAGACAAGAGGATCACTTGAGCCCAAGCGTTCAAAGTTGTTGTGAGAGATGATGACATGGCACTGTACCGATGGTAACAAAGAGAGAAAAGAAAAGAAAAGAAAAGAAATAACCTAGACCTGCTGTACTGATACATACATGTGGTGCATGTCCACTCTATGAAAATTAGGTCACCTTGAGGAGGTGATCATTGTAGATAAGTGGTCAACTATGGAGGGTTACGGTATATAATCTTTTAAACAAAAAGTATTTAAAACCTGTGCTTACAAAGTCTTATTGTTCCCTTATCATTTCTGATATGCTAGCGATAGCTTTATGATTTCTAGAGAATTCTTTGAGATGTGTTACTTATCCGATGAATAAATGAACTAATGTTTGTTGAATGATGGACGTGTGCAAAACACTGTCCAAGGTATTGTTTTGCTGTCAAGGAGCACTTGGTGGTGGGTATAATTTACGTAAAGGAATAATTAGTGCTGGGTAGAAAGTAGGTACCTTTGATTTGAAGAAGAGAGAACAAAGCCACGGAGATGATTTTGGACTTTTATGGGGAATAGCAAGCCATTTACTTTGCTGAAGTTGAGAAGTGCTGATATAGAAAGAGGCCAGATTTATTTTGTAGACTGAATAGAACTGTAGAAAATAAGTTTGGAATTGTAGGTTGGAGTCATTGCACTAGTAGTAAGTTCAGAGATGTGCCAATTATGGCAGTTGTGTGATCTATGAAAACAGATATTATTCTTTGAACCACTGACTCTTTGTCCTCTAGCATGCACTTTCTGGACATGCCAAAGTAAAGCCCTTTGATCCCAAGATTACCTGCAAACAGGAATGTCTCATCACAGCTTTTCAGGATGTCTACTTTGTATCTGAAAGTTTTGAAGATGCAAAGGAAAAAATGAGGTAAAGAATACCTTCCTCATGCCTTCATTTTCTTCTGTAAAACATAGGCCTAAGGATGGTAACATGTCTCAGAAGTAAGCAGCTAGATAATTTGTATCCCACTAGGAGCATCCTGCCTGTAAAATATCTCTTTTTCACCACAAGTATTTAGAGTATGCTGCATATAATGATTTTGTGTAATTGCAAATATAAATCAGCTATAAGAGAAATTGGTTTTTTTCATTTCTTCCAATCAAAGAGTTTATAGTCTAATGGGAAAAACAAACTATCTACAAATTACTGTGTAACAATATGGAAAGTGACAAGAACCTTAGAGGGATATAGATGAAATACTGTTCTGCATTTTATTCAAGAACAATTTATTCCAGCTGGGGGAACAGGGAACACTTAATGGCATTTGAGAAATGACTTGAAGGGATAGATAGTAGTTAGGTATATAAAGTTTTAGGCTTAGAGATAGCATGAAGAAAGGCAAGGATATTGAAAAATATAGGAGATGTGTACAGTGCAATCAAAGTTATTCTTCACTGAACAATTAAGTGTGTGGTTAAGAAAGGAGTATATTGGAGGAATTTTTTAGGAGATTCTTGGAATATTTCTGGTAAAAGCAAAAGCCTTACCTAAGAAAGAAGAAGTAGAAAGGGAAAGTCTTGAGAAACAGAATCAATGAAACCACATTTGATGAAAGAGATCCTGAGGTCACATTGTGATGCTGGGGATAGACAGACATAGTCCTTTTCTTCTAGAATTGACCACTAATTGGGGGGTTATGCCATGCATAGAATGAAATTATAATATTAGCAGGACTTCCTCAAGCACAGATGGTGCCTTCGTGCAAATAAGGAGGTTCCTTCTGGGTAGACCAGATGAATTGCAAATTGGATTTCAGATCCTACTTACGTACTGTTGTCCCTAGGGGTCCTGAACATAATTGTTATTGGGGGTGCCAAATGAGAGGTGCAAATGGTGGTTTGATAAAAGAAGAAGAACTTTAGTGCTTGAAGAAAGGGTAGAATTTAGGTCATTTGAGAGGAAAATACTCTAAGTAAAAGGAATATCCATCTGCAGGAGTCAGCACCCTATCTGGCCTGTTTTGAGGTATATGTGTATGTGTGTGTTGTATGTTACACATGCACACAGCTTACATGTATGTAGGTACAAGGCATTACTGAGGGGTCTGTGGCTATATGGGCACGTGTTATGATGACACAATTTTATGCCTAATGATAGAGCTATTGTGTGGTTGGTCACCTTACTGTAGTTAGGAGATGTATGATATAAACTAATAAATTATTAATTAAGATATTTATAGGATCTTTCCCCAGTAATTCCAGGGTAGATATATCTATAAATACTTCAGGTTTTCCACTTGTGTGGGATTCTGGGATGGCTCTGCCCATGTGGTACAGAGACGTGGATCATTTCGGTTGCATACATATCTAACAAAGATTTGTCTTTTGCTTAGTGTGTGAAATAGGTCTTCAGTTTCTTATTTGGTTTTCATCATTTACCCCCTAGAAATAGATTGTCTCTTATTTGTTTTCTTAAATAGAGAATTTACCAAAACAATTAAGCGTCCATTTGGAGTGAAGTATAATCCGTATACTCGGAGTATTCAGATCCTGAAAGACACCAAGAGCATAACCAGCGCCGTGGACGAGCTGCGGCACGATCTCGATGTCATCAGTGATGCTCTTGCTAAGGCCAGCAGGCAGCTGAGTATCTGACAGTCATCAGTTCTAATCCAGAAAGATCTGAGCATCAATTTAGAGGCGTCTGGGCCAACTCTCACTTTTCTTGAAAACCTGATTGTGGAGAGACAGCAGCTTTTGGACAAACAACATTCTCCAGTCCATTCTTTCATGAATCAGTAGTCTTTGAAAAGTTATACCTGGATATTCTACTCAACACCCATTTTTTTCGGTAATAGTTTAAGTGAAATAATTAATATACTATTCAATTACTCATCATCTATTTTTAATACTGAAGTTGTTTGACCCAATGGATAGATCTATTTTCAGTTTAACTTTGTTTTCCCTATTCATTCTGAGTAAAATGACCTTTATGATCACTTGGAATACCTTGATGAGAATTATGGAGCTGATCCATATTGTTACCTGAGATCTCCTTATTTCTAAAGTATCTGTTACTTATTGCTGAATTTGTGCAGAGCTCTACTACATTCACACACTTAAATCTATGGAGACTAGCTATCTTTGTCTCTACCATGAGCATAAGTATAGGGGCCTTTGTACTTGCAGCGTGCCTAGTAAAGGGCAAACAGTCCAGTTTCAAGTGTAGTTTCTTGTGAGGACATAGGAGTAGTTAAGTCTGGAAAGGCTGATTGGGTAATAATCCTTAAGACTAGGCTAAGAATATAAAGTGGGGTTGTGCAACGTGGCAGCCCTCCCAAGCATCTCAAATTCAACAGGTCCAAAAAGGAATCCAGAATCACCTGAATATGCCACCTTATCAGCTTCCTCTCCTAGTGATTTAATTTCTGTTAATAGTATATTAGATGTAGTATTTTTCAGTTCATTTTCTAGGCTTAATTAGCTACTTAAAAACTTGTACTCTTATTTCTTCATATTAATAGTCAAATTGTATTCTATTTAATATGTTTTATTTCAACAGACTATTAGAACTTTTAACACTTTTTTGACCTCAAAAGAAAATATAAAAAACTTTAAAAATGTATTTCATTTCATATTATACAAAGTAATAGAATTTGGAAGAATAATTTCGTGCTATTTCAGATTTTTATAATACATATATATTTGAATAGCTAACCAACTCTTAAGTAAATATTTAATAGTAAATAGATCTGTTAGCAAATCTTAAATCATCTGAAATATTGATTAGCTGGTTTATAGTTAGTTTATTTGATTGCAAGGAAATCTATTGTAAGCAAATTATAATAGATAGCAAATAACAGCAAATTATGCATACTGTATCTGGTTATTTTCATACATCTTTGATCATGGTGAAGAATCATAGTTATTGAATTTTAAAATGATGGTGTTTAAAATTACTCTATGACTGCAGCACACTAAAATAACTGTTAAAGGTATAACCCTATAATTTGCAACTTCAGAACAACAGAAATATTTAATGATGGATTTCAGTGCTTTCTTCTAACCTCTGGATTTGTGAGACTGGTAAATCAGGAGTCCTGAGAGTCTTAGAATTTTCATGGATTTAAAATATATGTCTTCAAAGCATCTAAGAATATATTAATAGTTATTCAAATGTGAGAAGAGAATTAAACTAAAATCTTGGTTCATAATTCTTAATCAGTAAATCATTACTTGGAGGCATAGTAGTATCTTCTGACTTTTGTTTTTATTTTGATAGATTTAGGGGTACAAGTGGTTTGGGGTAGATGGATGGATTGTATTTCAGTCTGGGCTTTTTTTTTTCCTTTTGAGACAAAGACTCTTACTTTGTTGCCCACAGTAGAGTGCTATGGTGACATAGCTCACAGCAATCTCAAATTCTTGGGCTCAAGAGATTTTCTTGCCTCAGCCTCCCAAGTAGCTGGGACTACAGGCGCCTGCCACAATGCCTGGCTATTTTTTTAGAGACGAAGGTGAGGTCTCGCTCTGGCTCAGGCTGGTCATGAGCTCAGGCAGTCTACCCGCCTCTGCCTCCCAGAGTGCTAGGATTACAGGCATTAGCCACCCTGCCTAGCCTCAGTCTGGACTTTTAGTGTACCCATCACCTAAATGGTATACATTGTTCTCCTGACTTTTTAAAGGAAGCCCCAAAACTGATTGACAGCATGCCTATGTTTCTTTACCTGAATATTTTGTCATTTAGAGTTCTACAAGTAATAACAACATACCAAAATGTAAAGAATCATTATTAGTTTTAAGTTGGCTTCCAAACTGAAAAAAGAAAAAATCTTGGAATTCACTAAAAGAACATATAATGAAGTTTATGTATTGATTTGTAGGAAGTGTATATCATGGTGTATTTCAGTCTAATCTTTTGTTTTACTGTGTAATATACATTTATGATTTACAAGTTTGTTATTCAACTGGATAATAAATGAATACAAAATTTATGTCCTTAACATGTATTTATTTTTTGTCAAACATACATTAAAAATGGATTTGAATTTACATTAGCAATTTTATTAGTTTAAGAATTCCATTATACTTTTTTTTTTTTTTTTGCAGTTTTTGGCCGGGGCTGGGTTTGAACCCTCCACCTCTGGCATATGGGGCCAGTGCCTTACTCCGTTGAGCCACAGGCACCACCCCCATTATACTTCTTAAAAAGCCTGTGGATATGAGACAGAAGCAAACACACCCAAAGTCTAGTAACAGCTTTTCAGAGTTCTTGGTAAAGTTTCAATCTTATGTTTCTTGTCTGTAAAATGAGCTAATTCTACCACACTGGGTTATCGGAGAAATTATGCTGTGAGATGACTTTGAAAACAAAACAAAACAAAACCCTTATTTCCTACTCCTAAAGAATCATTAATATAATCACTTTCTTAATCAGCGATTCCCCCTTAGCTATTTTCTTTAAGAAGGGATCAAGTTTTCCTTCTAGCAGGCAGCATATAATGGCACGCCAAAATCTCCTTAGTCCCATTATGGATCGAGCCAGTCAGAAGCTGAGCTTCAGTCTCTGAGGACTGGTCTATTTTCAGTTCACCTCTACTTTTCTGGGTGTAGACCTTGAGGGATCCCAAGCTATGAATATGTACTAGGGCTTCTTGTTGGGGGCTCTGGACTCCTACTTTTGTCCTCTCCTTCGCTCAGTGTACCGTCCCCCCACTCAATGCCTGCAAGATTACTAAAAGTACTGCTCTACTTCTCAGTTTCCCAGCTGCTGCTTTTGGTCCATTTCTTAGCCTCTAAGACATTGCTTGCTAATTAGTAAGTGCTTCAAGAAGAAAAGTAGTGCCAAATATAATCTCTCAGTTTCCAGATCTAGGCCCTTCAAGTTCTTGCTGTTTTGATAGTTTTCCAATGAGTTGAAACAGATTTTAAAAATATTTTCTGCCAGCTTTTCTAGCTGTTTTTTTTTAATTTTTATTAAATCATAATTGTGTACATTGGTGCAATCATGGGGCACAATGTGCTGACTCTAGGTGTTTTTAGTGAGAAAATTGGTTTGCAGTTAGCTAATCTTCCTTTATCAAAGGTGGAAAACTGACCTTGGAGTAACTCATTTAACTTCTTTGAGCCTCACTTTTCTCATCCATAAAATAATGATCCTAAAAACATTTATCATGCTAGTATTATTGGGGGGATCAAGTAAAATAATCAAATAGAAAAAGTTTCCTAAACTGTATGGTACAGAAATGTAGTCTGTGTGGGCCCAAATACTTTATGCTTGCCTCTTATGAAGAAACGAGGTATCTGAAAGTGAAATCATTGAACATTTTAAATCTAGCCCCATTTAAGAATTGCAATTCAGGTGGGTGCCTGTAGTCCCAGCTACTTGGGAGGCTGAGGCAAGAGAATCACCTAAGCCCAGAAGTTAGAGGTTGCTGTGAGCTGTGTGACGCTATGGCACTCTACCAAGGGCGATAAAGTTAGACTCTGTCTCTACAAAAAAAAAAAAAAAAAAAAAAAGAATTGCAATTCAATGATGCTAGTCATGGGATGAACTCGTCAGTGGCATGTACGTAGTTGAAATACATGCAACCTCTCAACATTTCCAAGAAATTGTATTAAGGGATATAACATAATAATATAGCTGTAGGGTAAAGTATTTTTTTTTTTTTGAGACAGAGCCTCAAGCTGTCACCTTGGATAGAGTGCCATGGCATCACAGCTCACAGCAACCTCCAATTCATGGGCTTAAGCGAGTGTCTTGCCTCTGCCTCCCAAGTAGCTGGGACTACAGGCGCCTGCCACAACACCCAGCCATTTTTTGGTTGCAGCTGTCATTGTTGTTTGGTGGGCCCGGGCTGGATTCGAACCCGTTAGCTCAGGTGTACGTGGCTGGTGCCTTAGCCCATTGAGCCACAGGCGCTGAGCCTTTAGGGTAAAGTATTAATGCATGAACATTCAAGGGGTGAAATCCAATGACAGTTGCATTCTCCCAGACCCTCTATTAAAACTGGTTCTGTAGGTAGTTCTCAGGTTGCTTTCTTGTTTTCTGCTTACTCAGAGATAATAAAAAGTATTTAGTTTTTTCTAATCTTTCTCTCATTTTAATATTTTACAAGTCAAGTCCTTGGTAAAAATTTACAAAAATCAAACTTTAAGGTTAAAGCTTTTCTCCTCCTCTGGAACTGTGAAAGAAGGGGTGTGCTTAGCTTCTTCCTTCTCCTCCAGTACTCATTAGGATGTCTTGGACTCTCCCTGGATTGGGGAGTGGTAGTGGGAAGGAGAGATAAGGGGTAGGAAAATTCATTTTGGTCTGATACTGTTGTGAATTGGCATCAGTGTTTTCTGTACTTGGTAAGTATTTAATGCTAACTCCTTCTTGTGTATGTTTTGGAAGACCTCCCACCTCCTTATTTTTCGGGATCTCTCTTTTTTTTTTTTTGGTCCACCAAGCTTTGCCAGAAGGCCAGTGATTCCGGAGATCTCAGGATCTCTTGATGTGGGTGTATGGTGTATATTATCTTTCTAACTGGGCTGTTGAATTCATCTCTCTCAGCCTAAGGAAATTTAGTGGTCAGCTATGCTGTGGGTGTTACTTCACCCCTCTAGAAATTCCTCTGGACAGGGTTTAACACCATTCCCCAGCCCATTTGCTCTTGCATGGGAAACAGTCACATGGCAGATACTCAGTCTTTATCATGAAAAACTCTGGGCATGAAATACCTACCCAAAGCATCAATCTCTCTTTCCTCAACTATCAGAGTATTATCTAGCCACAAGCCCTGGGATTTGTCAGCATGAATTGGACAGTAGCCTTCCTGAGTCCCAAGCTCTTAGTGGTTCTGCTCAGAAGTACCTTTCCTTAGACAAGTGCTAAATGGGATCCACATTGACAACAGTGATCCACATATTCTGTTAGAACTCTCTCTAGCTTCTCCAGTCTTTTTCATAGATTGGAAGTCACACACTGGTTTCTAGACATCTACTTTCCAACTTCTGCTTCGATGGTGTTGCCCCTCATTTTATAATGTGGGAGCAATTGGCCCTTACTTCCTTCAAGTCTCCTCTAAAACTGAGATGGGAAGGGCTCCATTTCTATATCCCATTAAACAGGCTTAAGAGAAATCCTCAAAACAAAAAAAGCCCATTCTTATAAAACTGCAGGCATGGTAAAGTTTTTGCACATTGAGGTCTCTGGAGAATGAAGAGTTGCTTTGCTTCTCTTAAAAAAAGATGCATTTTTCCTGGTACGGCCATGTTTTCAAGATGCCACAGGTTGGAGAGGCCAAGGTGAAGCGCTGCCCTCAAGCGGTCTTACAGGAAGAAACACCAAGGAGGGATGGAGGGAAGGAAGTGGAAAGAATTGTGTAAGAGCTTTCCTGAGACAATTCCCAGGTGCTCCCATGATGCGTGAAGCCTTTATCATCTGGCGACATAGAGGATGCTGATTCAGGGGCTAACTGCCTGAACGCGGATTACCATCTTTAATGTGACCCCATTTGTTCTATATTCCCAATAGACATTGCCACATTTTCCTTCAGGAAAATTGTACTTACTTAATAAAGCCATTTGATATGAAAACGTTCGTTCGGTGGACATTATCCAGTCAATATTGACGTATTTTACTGAGGTGGGAGTGTCCCCTCGGTGCCAGGCGCCGAGCGCGACACCAGCGACCAAGACGCTCTCCCAGATTTTGCAAACGCACACCAAAGCGGGCGCAAGACAGGTTCGCCTAAGACACCAGACAGGGCCCTTTCCAGCCCTCAGGCTCAATTTCCACCCCAGTCAAAACATACGGTACAATCCTTGCCCTGTCAGCCCGGTGGGTTGGTGTGGACGCCGAGAGACAGAAACGAGAAGGAGCCTTGTGAACCGTGGAGCGTAGCGCACCTCTATGGAATTATTTCTAAAAATAAAGAGTGCAAGGAGAGGAAGACAGAGTCCTGGGGCGCAGACGCCACGGCGCTCTCAGAGCTGGCGACTTGGCCCGACTACTCGGTCCCAGTGGCCCGAGAACTTGGCCTCCCGCCGCTCCCTGCGCCAATCCTCCAACCCGCGCGCTCCTCTACCCGCCTCAGCCAGCCACCCACCGTCCCCGCGCCGGCCCCACCCCCACGGACTGCCCCTCCCACCCCGTAGACCCCGCCCCCGAGGCCCCTGCTCCTCTCCGTCTTTCCTCCCGTTGCCAATTCCAACCATTGCCGGGGTCCCCTCGTCACCCGCCCCTCTCCCGGCGGGCCCCGCCTCCGCGCGGTCCCTCCCGGAAGCCCGGCGCCGTGTGCACGCATGGAGCGCGAGCCACGCGCCTCCGAGGCCGCCCCCGCGGCGGCCGCGCTCTTCGCCTGGGTACGTGACTCCGCCCCCGGGCCGGGGCTGGGACTGGGGGCTGCGGGAAGCCCCGGCGTCCGGCCTTGATGTGGGTGGTGCAGGGGCAGAGCCGCCGAGGTCCCAGCCGGGTTCTGGGTTGGAAGATCCTGGCCTGGGAGCTGAGAGAAGGCGGGGAGGGAAGGGTCTTCACGGGGTGACTTAGGGGACTGCTAGTGGTGGGGTTGGGACCGGAGAACCTGCTCCCAGGGCCGGGTGTATGGTTCGGCGGGAGCCTTCCGGCCCAGACGGGACCTGGGAAGACAGCGTGGAGGGCTCAGTAGAGAGAGGATTCGCCAGGTCCCAGAGCCCTGTTGGGGCCACCTGTGTCCCTACGCTCCTGATGCCTGGAGGATGGAGGTCCTTTCTCCGCCCCACCCCAGCCTGGCGGGAGCATCCTTTGGATGTGAGGCCTGCGGCGTTTGGCTTGCACTAGGGGCAGATCCTGCATATTTGCCGATGCTGTGCTGTGACTGGATCCTGACTGTATTGGGGGTGTGGGAGTCTCGGTGTTGGTTTGACGTGAGGACTGAGAGGGACAGGATCATCTTTACGTGTGCCTGGAATAGAGGAGGGTTTGTGCAGGGGAGTGTGACAGGCAGCCGACCAGCAGGCACAGACATAAGCAGTTGTGACTGGTGGTTGTTCATAGCACTTACCCAATTGTAATGACATGTTTGTCAATATCAGTCTTTTTAGCTGGTATATAAATGTCTTAAGGGTAGGTACTGGCTCGGCGCCTGTGGCTCAACGGGCTAAGGCGCCAGCCACGTACACCTGAGCTGGCGGGTTCGAATCCAGCCCGGGCCCGCCAAACAACAATGACGGCTGCAACCAAAAAATGGCCGGTCGTTGTGGCTGGTGCCTGTAGTCCCAGCTACTTGGGAGGCAGAGGCAGGAGACTCGCTTGAGCCCAGGAGTTGGAGGTTGCTGTGAGCTGTGATGCCACGGCACTC
>CAUYRH010045829.1:0-11345 GCA_963574655.1 Perodicticus potto
CTGATATTAGAGATTTAAATGAACAACTGTGTTTAATAGATGTATATATAACACTCCATCCCAAAGATATAGAATATAGATTCTTCTCATCATCGTATGGAACATTCTCCAAAATTGATGATATCCTAGGACACAAAACAAATCTCAGCAGGATCAAAAGAATTGAAATTCTACCTTGCATGTTTTCAGACCACAAGGCACTAAAAGTGTAACTCAACACCAACAAAGAAGCTCAACTTCACACAAAGGCATGGAAGTTAACCTTATGCTGAATGACACTTGAGTGCAGGAAGAAATAAAAAAGGAAATCATTAAGTTCCTTTAGTATAACAACAATGAAGACACAAACTACCAAAACCTATGGGATACAGCAAAAGCAGTCCTGAGAGAAAAATTTATCACTTTAGAAGCCTACATTATAAAAACAGAAAGCGAGTGTGTCAACAAACTCACAAGCCATCTGATGGAATTGAAAAAGAAGAACAATCTAAGCCTAAACTCAGCAGAAGAAAAGAAATATCCAAAATGAAATCAGCAATCAATGAAATTCAAAACAAAAGAATTATTCAAAAATTAAACAAACAAGAAGGTTTTTTTTTTTTTTTAACTGAATCCTAGCTGAGTACATTAGTACAATCAAGGGGTATAATGTGATGGTGTAATATACAATCTGAAACATTTTCATAAAACTGTTTAACATAGCCTTCATGGCATTTTCTTAATTATTTCATGAAGAAATTTGTATTCTGCATTTAGTAAGTTTCGCCTGTACCCTTCTAAGATGCACCGTAGTTGTGACCCCACCAATTACCCTCCCTCCACCCATCCTCACTCCTCCCCTCCCATCCCTTGCACCTTTCCTCATATTCTTATGCTATAATTGGGTTATAACCTTCATAAGAAAGCTATAAATTAGCTTCACAGTAGGGCTGAGTACATTGGATAATTTTTCTTCCATTCTTAAGCTACTTTGCTAAGAAGAATATGTTTCATGTGGATACCCTTGATCGCCTTTTCTTCCCTAATTGCAATGGCTAAAATTTCCATTACAATATTAAAGAGCAGTGTAGATAATGGGATACCTTGCCTGGTTCCTTATCTAAGTGGAAATGATTTCAATTTAACTCCATTCAATATGATATTGGCTGTGGGTTTACTGTAGATGGCCTCTATTAGTTTAAGAAATGTCCCTTCTCTACCAATGTTCTTAAGTGTTCTGATCAAGAAGGAATTCTGGATATTTTCAAAAGCTTTTTCTGAATCAATTGAGAGAATAGTATGGCCTTTATTTTTTAATTTTTTATGTGTGAATTAAACTTATAGATTTGCATATACTGAACCAGCCTTGAGACCTTGGGATAAAGCCCACTTGCTCATGGTGTATAATTTTTTTGACGTGTTCTTGGATTCTGTTTGTTAGGATCTTGTTGAGTATTTTTGCATCAATATTACTTAGTGATATTGGTATATAATTTTAATTTCTTGTTGGGTCTTTCCCTGGTTTATGGATCAAGGTGATGTTTGCTTCATAGAATTTATTGAGTAGCATTCTTTCTTTTGCTATATTTGGGAAGAGGTTGAGTAATACAAGTACTAGTTCTTCTTTAAAGGTTTTGTAGAATTCTGACATGAAGCCATCTGGACCTAGGCTTTTCTTTCTAGGGAGATTTTGTGTAATTGATGCAATTTCAGAAACTGATACAGGCCTGTTCATCATTCGCTCTTCGTTCTGGCTAAGTCTTGGTAGGTGGTGTGCTTCCAAGTATTGATCAATTTCCTTCAGATTTTCATATTTCTGAGAGTAAAGTTTCTTGTAGTCTTCATTGAACATTTTTTGAATTTCTGAGGGGCCTGTTGTTATTTCATCTTTACCATTTCTGAATGAGGAAATTATAGATTTTACTCTTTTTTTTCTGGTTCGGTTAGCCAAAGGTTTATCTATTTTATTGACCTTTTCAGAAAAACAATTTTTATTTATTGATCTGTTGTATATATATTTTTTCTTTTCAATTTCATTTAATTCTGCTCTAATTTTGGTTATTCCTTTACTTCTGCTTGGTTTGGGGTTAGAATGTTCTTCCTTCTCCAGTTGCTTAAGATGTCCCATTAAGTTGTTAACTTCCTCTCTTTCTGTTTTCTTGAGGAAGACTTTTGAGCTATAAATTTCCCTCTTAGGAATGCCTTTGCAGTATCCCAGAGGTTCTGATAATTCGTGTCTTCATTGTCATTTTGTTCCAAAAATTTTGTAATTTCCTTCTTAAGATCGACCATGACCCATCTATCATTCAGCATATGGTTATTTAGCTTCCATATTTTTGTATGAGTATGCATATTCATGTTGTTATTGAGTTCATCTTTTATTCCATGGTGCTCTGCGAAGATGCAAGGAATAATTTCTGTTCTTTTAAATATGCTGAATTTGGACTTGTGACCTTCAGATGTGATGGATTTTGGAGTATGTTCCGTGAGCTGATGAAAAGAATGTGTATTCAGTTTTGTTGGGATTAAATGTTCTGTAGATGTGTATTAAGTCCAAATGTTGAATGGTTAAGTTTAAATCTAAAATTTCTTTGCTTAGCTTCTTTTTTGGAGGATATGTCCAGCACTGCTAAAGGGGCGTTAAAGTCTCAGACTACTATGGAGCTGAAGGTAATCAAATTTCTCATGTCTGTTAGTGTTTCTCTTATAAATTGAGGCACATTCTGATTGGGTGCATAAATATTAATAATTGAAATCTCATCATTTGAGTAGTACCTTTAACAAATATGAAGTGTCCATCCTTATCCTTCCTTATTTTGGTTGGTTTAAAGCCTATTGAACCTGCGAATAGGATTTCAATATCTACTTTTCTGCTTTCCATTTGCCTGGAATATACGTGACCATCCCTTCATCTTGAGTCTATATTTATCTTTTAAGGTAAGATGAGTTTCTTGTATGTAGCAGATATCAGGCCTGTGTTTTTGTATACAGTCAGCCAACCTATGCCTTTTTAGAGGACAGTTTAAACCATTCACATTAATTGAAAATAATGATAAGTCTTTAGAAAGTCCAGTAGACATTTTTAATCCTTTCAACACTGTGGAAGTTGGAATTTGATAAATACTTTATGAGTGAGTTCACTTTTTTTGTGGTGGAAGTTATGCTGGTCATTATGGAGGATAGGTCTGAGAATATCCTGGAGAGCTGGTTTAGTTATAGCAAATTTATTCAACATGTGGATGCCATTAAACTATTTAATTTCTCCATCATAAATGAAACTCAGTTTAGATGGATACAGATTGCTGGTTTGAAAGTTTCTTTGTTTTAGGAGATTAAAAGTCGATGACCCTTCTCTTCTAGATTGAAAGGTTTGATCAGAGAGATCTGCAGTTATTCTAATATTCTTGCTCTTGTAGGTGATGGATTTCTCATGTCTGTATGCTGTCAGAATTTTCTCCTTCATATTAACTTTACAGATTTTAATTATTATGTGCCTGGGGGATATCTTTTTGGGGTTGAGTCCTGCTGGGATTCTGAAACTGCTATCTGAATTTCAGAATCTCTTGGGATGTCTGGAAAGTTCTCTTTCATAATCTCATAAAGAAGAGAGTCTGTGCCTTGTGACCCCACTTCATTGTTTTCAGGTATCCCTATAAGGCAAATATTGGTTTTCTTTGAGTTATCCCAGAGCTGTCTGAGAGAATGATCTGTTTTTGGTTTCCATTTCTCTTCCTCTTTGTAGGTTTGTGAGCATTTGAAAGCTTTGTCTTCAATGTCAGAAATGCTTTATTCTGCTTGCTCCATTCTGTTGCTGAGGGATTGTACTGTGTTTCTCTGATCTTTGAGGGTTGCAACTTCTTGTCTAAATGTGTTAAAATTTTTGGTCATTTTGTCTTTGAATTCGCTCAATTCTTGAGACATCTTTTTAATTACTGCTTTAAATTCTAGTTGCATCTTTTCCTCCATTCTGTTGATCTTATTTGCTATCCATATCTGAAATCAATTTCTGACATCTCAGCCATTTGTTTATGCATGGCATCTTGTGTGGTTTCTGCCTTTTCATTCCTTGGGGGAGTTGATCTACTTTGATTATTCATATTGCCAGTGTTTTCCATTGATTCTGCCCCAGGATTGTTTTTCGCCGTTGCCTCTGGCATTCCTCAGATTTGGGTAGGTGTCTCTCCAAGATTGAACCGCATCAGGATCACTCTATTGTTGGTGGATATTTGTATGAAGTGACCCTGTGTAGCTCCTGTGGGGCTGTCCCAGCCAGGTAGTCATGGCTGTGGGAGCAGCTTCGGAGTACAGCGTGTCACACACAGATCCAGCAGCAGGGCTGGGGATGGTGCACACAGTTCTGGAAATGTCTGGCTCCCAGTGGCTTTGACAACATGAGTAGTTGGCTCAAGTAGTCTCTGGTTGGGTGTAAGGCTCTGCACAGAGGTAGGGAGGGTGTTCGTGGGACCGCATGGGGTCACACTACTTCCTGAGTCACTGGCCAGATGGATGAGGCTGGTGAGGACGCAGGGAGGGCACTGGAAGGAGAATGCGGGTTGTGTAGCTTCCAGAGTCCCTGGATAGGGTGGCCCTGTCCGATTTAAGCTTGAGGGTCTTGGTGGTGTAGACCATGGCGTTGTCTCATGTGTTTGTCAGAGTCCCTGGTGTGGGGCAGGCCTGGGTGCCAAGGTGGCACACTGTGCAATGGTGTTGCTTGTGCCTGCCAGAGTCCTAGACTGGAGCAGACCTAGGTGCTGAGGCATCTCAGCCCACAGCATGGTCTCTGGGTCCTGCCAGAGACCCTGGTGGACGTAGGACTGGGTGCCGAGGCAGAACATCCTGTGGCGGAGTCACTCAACCCCTTCGCAGTCCCTGGGGCTGGGCTGGCCTGGGTGCTGAGGCTGTTCAGCCAGCAGCAGGGTCACTCATGCCCACCTGAGTCACAGGCGTGTGGTGGGCCTGGGTGCTGATGTGACATGGCCCATGGCGGTGTTGCTCACCCACATCGCATTCCCTAGAGTGCTGCTGGCCTGGGTGCCAAGGCTGTGCATCCCTCAGCGGGGTCATTTGCCATCACCAGGGACACTGGAGGTGGCCGTAACTGGGTGTCGAGGTGGTGCTGCCCGCCGCAGGATTGCTCATTACTGCCACAGTCACATGTGGGTAAGAAACTATGCAAATCTTCAAAGAAAGAATTGGGAAAACACTGGAAGATATAGGCCTGAGAAAAGACTTTATGAGGAAGACTGCCATGGCAATAGCAACAACAGCAATAATAAACAAATGGGAATTAATTAAACTGTAAAGCTTCTGTACTGCAAGGAGACAACAACCAAGGCAAATAGCCAACCTACCAAATGGGAAAGAATATTTGCGTATTTTGAATCAAAAAAAAGTTTAATTACCAGGATCTATGCATAACTTCAATTAATCTACGAGGAAAAAAAAATCCCATACATCTATGGGGAGTCAGATGAATGTAATATTCTCTAAAGACAACAGACATGGAGGCAGAGCAAGATGGCTGAGTGGAGGCAGCTTCCGACAGAAGCTCCTGTCCAGAAGGAAGGATATCATCCAGAAAGTACCCAATTAAGCTGAAGACTGGGAGCTGAGCATAGAGAGAATTGAGAACTGCAGGTCACCTCCCCTGAGAAAAGCTGCAACTCTTATAAAACAAACTTCAGGTACAAAATTCATTCCAAAGGACAAGTGTCCATCCCCTCTCCCAGGAAAGCTGTGTGTATGTGTGTTTTTTTTCTTTCCTTTTTCTCTTCATTTGCTCTTGTGGGTTTTCCAAAGGCAAGCAGTGAACTCTGTACCTTTTGTCTCGCCCCACGGGTAAGAGCTGTAGGAAGTGGGGGCTACTCTCCCAGAGGGACCATTCTGTAATGCTGAACACTCTTGCTAGGCAGAAAAATTGAACTAAAGTTTTCCCTGCCATTGTGAACTTCCAGCCCATCATTCTCCCCTTACCTAATGAATCAGAAGCCTAACCCTTGCAGAGACTTTGGGAGAAGGCTCACAAGCAGCGCCACCCTTCCCATTTTGCTGGTAAAAATTCCCAGGCCCCTGCCTGTCCGGGGCCTGCTGGAACTGAGCATCCTGCACCATGCCCTTGGAGCTCTCTCTGCTTCCATGTAGAGCCCCCCGCCCAGGCAGAGAACTCCTGGAGCTGCATCCCACATGCCTTGCTCCTGACGCCCTCCCAGCCTCCATGCAGAAAACCACTGCCTGTCCAGAAAACCACTGGAGCCACATCCAACACACCCTTCTCCTGGTGACCACCCTGCCTCCACACAGGGCTCCCTGCACAGCCAGAGAACTGCTCGAGACATGTACCCTGCTTGCAATGCCCGCCATGCCTCCAGGTAGGGCTGCCCACCTGGCCAGAGAAGTGCTGGAGCCATACCGTGCCCTGCTTCCAGCACCACTCTGCCTCTCCCCAGGGCCCCCTGCCCAACCAGAGAACTGCTGGAACCACATGTCCTGTGCCCCCTGCTCCCCATGCCCTCTCCACCTCTGTGCTTCCCATCCATGTAGTCAGAATAGTGAGCTGAGCTCTCTCCTTGCTGAAGTCACCAGGTGCCAGGCAGTGCCAGAACCACGTGCAGCATCCCCTACCCTGCTGCTGGATCCGTGTGCCCCATGCTCCAGAGCTTCTCTCTCAGCCAGAACTCCCTGGCTGGGGCAGTCACAGGGGAGCTACACATAGTCACTCCCAACAAATATCCAGCAACAATGGAGTGATCCCGCCAGGGTCTAATCTAATCCCCAAATCCGAGGACTGCCAGAAGAAACCAGAACTCACTCTAAAGGGATACCGGTGCTGCAGAGTGGCAGTGGCAAAGACGTGGTGGCTGAGGGAGAAAAGAGTTTGCTGACCAGTTATGCTCAGAATTAAACTGATTCCAAGTGAAACACTTGCCAGTGGATTTTGAGTAACTGAGGCAGGCAGGCCTCAGCTCCCCAAGCCTGCTGGTAGCAGAGGGTATTGGCTGGGCTGCCTGGGCATTGAGCTTCCTTTGACTCTGACAGGCGCTAAGCCCTGGCACATCTGCTTAATGGAGGGAGCAAGACCACAGCCCTGTGGAGTCATGCATGAAAGAGAAACAAAGTGGAGAAAGAAATTCAGGCCCTTAGTCCAAGTTTTATAACTGGAGGGCCTTTCTGACTCCACGGAACATCAGAGTGAGGCATATCTCAGCAGCTAGTAGAGCTCAGCCATCTAGTTGCTGGAGACCTTTTGATATCTCCCACTTGAGAATTTGTACTGACTGGATCAATTGGCTTGAAACACCTAACCTAGTCCAATCACCCAAAGACCCTCTTGAATAACCTGTTTGGGTATAACGGGAAGGGTTGATTTTCTTCTTCCAGTTGTTGTCCATGGGGGGTGGGGTGTCTTAGTTGCTTGTATTGTTTCCACAGCTGAAACCTCACCAGACTCACTGATACACTAGGACTGGACAAGAACCAGCTGAATATAAGGCAGAGCCACCCATCCCTACCACACCAAGCAGGTTTCCTCATCCTCAGAGTGTAATACTGTACAGGTGCTTTGCAACACTACTGGGGAAAAAGCCGCAGTCATCAGTCCCAGATCCTTCCTTGATGAAGGGCTGCTTAACCACAACCCCAGTAGTTCCCAATCCAATTTCACCTTACCCGCACACCTAGCCAACTGTGAAAAACAATCATGAGGTGGAATCAACAGAAACATTCTGGCAACATGAATAATCAGAGTAGATCAACTCCCCCAAGGAAAGATAAGGCAGACACAGTGCATGATCCCATTCATAAACAAATGGCTGAGATGTCAGAAATCGAGTTCAAAATCTGGATAGCAAATAAGATCAACAGAATGGAGGAAAAGATGGACTTAGAATTTCAAAGAGTAATTCAAAAGATGTCTGAAGAATTCAATGAATTCAAAGACAAAATGACCCAAGATTTTAACACATTGAGGCAAGAATTTGTAGCCCTCAAAGATCTGAAAAATATAGTAGAATCCCTCAGTAACAGAATGGAGTGGGCAGAAGAAAGGATCTCTGACATTGCAGACAAAGCTTTTGAACGCTCCCAAATGCTCAAGGAGGAAAAATAGTGGAGAACAAAAACTGATCATTCTCTCAGAGAGCTAAGTGACAATTCAAAGAGATCTAATATTCGCCGTATAGGAATACCTGAAGGTGATGAGGTTGCTGCAAAAGATACAAATGTTTTACTTCATGAAATAATCAAACATAATTTTCCAGATATGCCAAATTATTCTGAAATTCAGATAGCAGACAGTTTCAAAACACTGGCACAACTCAACCCAAATAAAAATTCTCATAGACACACTATAATTAATTCACCAAATTTAATATGAAGTAGAAAATTCTGCAAGCTGTAAGACTTAAGACAACCATAACCTACAAGGAGAAGAACATTAGAATGACATCGGATCTCTCTGCTAAAAACTTTCAAGCTAGAAGAGGGTGGTCATCAACCTTTAATCTTCTTAAACAAAATAACTTTCAATGCAGGATCTTGTATCCAGTTAAACTGAGTTTCATCTATGATGGAAAAATTAAATACTTTAATGACATGCATATGTTGAAGAAATTTGCCATAACTAAACCAGCTCTCCAGGATATTCTCAGACCTATCCTCCATAATGAACGACACAATACTCCACCACCAAAGTAAACTCCCTCAGAAACTTTTGATCAAATTCCAACTTCCATAATGGCAAAAGGATTAACAATGTCCATTGGACTTTTGAAAAACTCGATACCCAAAACTCTATCTGACTTATCATTACTCTCAATTAATTTGAATGGTTTAAATTCCCCTCTAAAGAGGCACAGGTTGTCTGACTGGATACAAAAACTCAGGCCAGAAATATGCTGCATTAAAGAATTTCACCTTACCTTAAAAGATAAACATAGACTCAGGGTGAAGGGATGTTCATCTATAATTCTGGTAAATGGAAAGCAAAAAAAAGCAGGTGCTGCAATTTTATTCACAGATTCAATACACTTTAAACTAATAAAAGTAAGGAAAGATAATGACGGTCACTTCTTATTTGTTAAGGGCAACACTCAACATGATGAGATTTCAATTATCAACATCTATGCACCCAATCAGAATGCCCCTCAATTTATAAGAGAAACTCTAACCAACATGAGCAACTTGATTTCCTCCAGCACCATAATTGTCGGGGACTTTAAAACTCCTCTGGCAGCTACGCTAAGCAAAGAAATTTTAGATTTAAACTTAACCATTCAACATTCACATGTAACAGACATTTGTAGAACATTTAATCCTAACAAAACTAAATACACATTCTTCTCATCAGCCCATGGATCATACTCCAAAATTAATCACATCTTAGGTCCCAAATCTAACCTCATCAAATTTAAAAGAATAGAAATCATTCCTTGTATTTTCTGAGACCATCATGGAAAAAAAGCTGAACTCAGTAACAGTAGGAATCTGCATACACATACAAAAACATGGAAATAAACTACCTCATGCTGAATGATAGCTGGGTAATAAATGAGATCAGCAGGGAAATTACCAAATTTTTGGAACAAAATGACAATGAAGACACAAAGTATCAGAACCTCTGGGATACAATAAAGGCAGTCTGAAGAGGAAAAATCATAGCGTTGCAAGCCTTCCTCAAGAGAACAGAAAGAGAGGAAGTCAACAATTTCATGGGACATCTCAAGAAAACTGAAAAGGAAGAATATTCCAACCCTAAACCCAGCAGAAGAAAAGAAATAACTAAAATTGGAACAGAACTAAATCAGTCTGAGAACAAAAGAATCATACAACAGATCAACCAAACAAAGAGTTGTTTTTTTGAAAAGGTCACTAAAACAGATAATCCTTTGGCTAACTTAACCAGAAGTAGAAGAGTAAAAGCCCTAATTTCATCAATCAAGAATGATAAAGGGCAAATAACAACAGACCCCTCATAAATTCAAAAAATCCTTAATGAATACTACCAAAAACTCTATTCTCAGAAGTATGAAAATCTGAAGGAAAGAGATCAATACTTGTAAACATGCCACCCTCCTAGACTCAGCCAGAAAAAACTGTATGTGTTGAACAAACATATAGCAAGTTCTGAAATAGTATCAAGTATAAAGAATCACCCCAAAAAAGAAAAGTACGGGACCAGATGGCTTCACAGCAGAATTCAACCGAACCTTTAAAGAGGAACTCCATACCTATATATTACTTAACCTTTATCAAAACATAGGAAAAGATGAAATACTTCCCAACACATTCTATGAAGTGAGTACCACCCTGATAACCAAACCAGGAAAAGACCCAACAAGAAAATAAAATTATATACAAATATCTCTAATGAATATTGATGTGGAAATATTCAATAAGATCCTAGAAAACAGAATCAGCAACACATAAAACAAATTATACACCACGACCAGGTGGGTTTCATCCCAGAGTTCCAAGGATGGTTCAATACATGTATATCCATAAATATAATACATCACATAAACAAATCAAAAAATAAAGACCTTACGATTATCTCAATTGATGCAGAAAAAGCTTTTTACACTATCCACATCCTTTCTTGATCAGAAAGCTTAAGAAAATAGGCATAGAAGGAACATTTGTTAAACTGATAGAAGCCATCTACAGCAAACACACAGCAGATATCACATTGAATGGAGTAAAATTGAAATCATTTCCACTCAAATCAGGAACCAGGCAAGGATGACTACTGTCACCACTGCTTTTTAACATTGTAATGGAAGTCTTTGCCACTGCAATCAGGCACGAGAAAGCAATCAAGGGGATACAACTAGGACCAGAGGAGATAAAACTGTCACTTTTCACAGATGAAATGATTATATATTTTGAAAACCCCAGGGAAACAACTACAAAATTCCTAGAAGTGATCAAGGAATATAGAAACGTCTTAGGATACAAAATTCACACTCATAAATCTGTAGCCTTTATATATACCAACAACAGTCAAGGGGAAAAAACAATCAAGGCCATTATTCCCTTTACAATAGAGTCAAAGTAGATGAAATATCTGGGAGTGTATCTAATGAAGGACATGAAAGATCTCTATAAAGAGAACTATGAAACTGAGAAAAGAAATAGCTGAAGATGTTAACAAATGGAAAAATATACCATGCTTTTGTCTGGGAAGAATCAAACATTGTTAAAATGTGTATATTTCCTAAAGCAATCTACATATTTAATGTGATCTCTATTAAAACACCTTTCATAATTTAAAGACCTGGAAAAATTAGTACTCAGTTTTATATGGAAACAGAAAAAACCTTGAATAACCAAGACATTACTCAGAAATAAAAACACATCAGGAGGAATCACAC